>APFE031495516.1:200248-228408 GCA_000404065.3 Pinus taeda
CCTTCGGATTAAGGGGGGGAATGTTGGACACCTAATCCTAAAGGGTTAGTGTGGAAGCCGAATGGACAAAGCAGTCCAAGAGACCTTGGGATGTGAATCCCAACGGTCACCAAATGTACTATAAATGTATATCAGATTGTTAATAAAATTGTAATGCATGATTTATCTTTCTATTGTTTTCGCTGTCCATGTCTGTTTAACATGAATGATAGAGGTATCATAACTTTCTAGATCTTCATAATTCCAAGCAAAAACATTTTTGTATTTCTTCAATAAACTGATGAAAGCAAATATTTCAAGTGATGAAAGTCCAAGTCCAAGATTGAAATTTTGTGGTTTGGCATCAATGCCAAGATTTACTAATTCAAACATTAAAGTTGAACTTTGAAGTTTTGCATTAGTGACCTTTTTGAATCTATCCTTAATATCATAAAGATCTTCTAGCTTGACCATGGATTTAGGAATAGGATTTTCATTGAGTCTTTGCTTTAATTGAAGATCATGGTCACTTTCATCAATAATTTGTTCATGATAAGATCCTTCAAATGTAAATAAATTTAAGATATCCTCATCATGATTGAACACACACCAATTGGTAACATTATCTAGGACAGCTGGTTGAAAAATTAGTTCAATAGAAAATCCATCTAGAGTATAATCTTCAGATGGAAGGAATTTAGAAGCAACATTAGCGAGAAGATCTGTTGTTGCATTCTGTGATCTAGGAATAGGAGAAATGTCAAATGCTAGATAATGAGTTATGAGATATTGAAAAAGTGATTGATAATGTTTTAGATGCCCCGAAAGATAATGGATAGTATTTCTCACTTGTTTAATGAAAATTTCAGAATCACAAAATACTTTCAGATATTGGATATTCAAGCCTATTTCTTTATAGAGACCTTGAATCAATTCTTCACATTCTGCAGTATTGTTGGTACATTCAAATTCTAATATACATGATAGCATCATTTTTCTCCTCCAGGACTCACCAAAATACATCCTCCTCCTACACCATTATTAGATTTAGATCCATCAAAATACAAATACCAAAATAAAGGCTTATTTACAGGTTTATCTACAAGTTCATCTACAACACTAACGCACTTAAAAGTATTGGTACTGGAGAAACTTTCAACTTGTGATATCACACTATTCACAAGAAATGTGGATCGATGAGTATTGAAATTCCCAAAAGATGATTCAGCGGAATAGTTTCCAAGAATGTTATCATTGAAGGCTACAGGTTGATTTTCTTCTTCAAAATCATTTACTGTGTGAGTCAAATGTTTTTCGCAATCAATTCTGATTTGATTTGGTTTCCCATTATAGGGAAGCCACATATGAGACCAATCAGTTGAAATATAACCATGAAGTTTTTCAGACTAGTCTCTGCTAAGGATCAAACCATAAAACTCAAGGATTTTAACAATTAATATATCAATTCTTTGGACAACGTTGGGATCAACAAATATTCTAATGGTAACTGAATTTATTTCTCCCTAAACTTGAACCTTAGTTCAATCTCATTGAAGAATATGAACCACAGACTTATGAGGTTCAATATTTAATTTGGAGCAAACTGATGCTGGCATTATATTTGATGAAGCCCCTAAATCAATCAAGTAGCTATGCAAATTTGTATTGTAGATCTCATAAGTCAAGAGAAAAGGAGTGTGAGGATTTGACCTATCCCCAATAAAAATGGCATCGGTAGCATCTACCTTATCAGATGCTGGCTTACCTAATCCTCTAGCAGCCTTTGATAATACACTAGTTGGAAGAGGAGAAGAAGGTACCGCATTTAATTCTTTAAGTAATAATTTTTGTTGATGTTTGAGCTTGCTCAGTTCATCCAAAGAAATATTTTATTGAGACTTCTTCATATCTTCCACAATGTTATAATCCATGGAATTCAAAACTACTAGCATTTTAGATGATGAGGGAGGGTTAGAGGATGATGGTTGATTGTGGGCAGATAAAACTGGAGCTTTCTTTGTGGGAACTTTGTCTTTAGTAACAGGATTTGAGTTTTTATTCTTTTGATTTGCTTGACTAGGCTCTACTATACTTTTACTTTTGGTATTTATTGGAAGAGATTCCTATTCACTTTCATTATCAGAGTTGGGTAAGATAAAGTCCCACATTCCATGACATTCAATTGTTTCATCTTCTTCTATTTCTTCAGTTGATAGAACTGTACCTTCTTCCTCGTCATCGTCCAGGTCAAATTCTACATTAGATAGAGCATTGTGAGGTTTTGGATTAGTAGGCTGATTTCTTTTAAATATCCTAAATGGTCTTTTCGTAGAAGCTTCAGCTACTTTCCTCTTTATTTCAACCATTTCATTAGACATAGTTTTAAGAATTTTTTGTAAGCCTTCCATATCATATGGATTCTTGGTTCCTTCTTCTTTCAACCATCTTTAGAGGTAATTTTCTTGGATTTCATTTCTTCTAGAGTGTTTTTCTTTTCCAAAGTGACGATGCATTTTTCAACAGCTATTGCTTCCTTCATATTTTCTACTAATGTTGATGTAGTAACCCTAACAACGAAGATGGCTATGTTTTAAGGAAGAGAAAAAATCTACCATTCATTTCGGACCTCTTCACTAGGCTTTGATACCGCGGGTATTTTATTCAAAAACTTATTGAATCATGAGTTGAAGTCCTTAATGGGCTCTTTTGATTCAGCTTTCAGGTTGGAGAGGTCATTAATCAAAGTTGTTGTAGACCTATCGTCTCCAAACATTGTTAGAAATTTTTCTTGGAAAGCAACCCAACAATTGATAGAATCTGGTGGTAATGAACAATACCACGATCCTGCTATTCCTTGTAGAGTGTATGGAAATAGTCTAACAACAACATCTTCTTCCATTACTCCATTTAAGTTAATTGATAACATGAAATTATTTATGCATTCTTCTGCTAACAGGCCATTGTCAGGATTAAATTTATGTAGCCATTTTTCAGGATGTGTTGGCAGTTGGGTCAAAGGTGCAGGGATTTTGACAGCTCGTGGGTTGGTCCGTGGCCTTGGTTGAGGTTGATTATGTGCCATTGTTGAGCTAATAGTAGAAGAGGGTGACAAAGGAGTTGAAAGTGATTGGGTAGAGGATGCTGAAGTTCTTGTACCTATTTGGACTATGATCTGAAGTTGGGAAACAGATGGATGATCTTGTGATGGTATGGAGGGAATGGACGATGAGGAGGACAAAGTCTCACTATGATATTCTAATGGTGTCTTTCTAGCCCTTTTTTGACTTGGTGAAGGGAATTCAACTGGTTGAATGCCAAGCTTTTGACTCTCTGTCTTAGTAAGTAGTTGTGATGGGATATATTGGGAAGTAACACTGCCTTGGGATCACTTAGACTCTTCTTTAGATAATGAGATCCCCTCGAGCTTATGAATCAGAGATTGCACTTCAAGAGGTTGAGGAGAAGAATTGTATGTGGTGTTTAGAATTTTAGCAGTGGGTTTTATATTTTTCTTTTCAACTTCTCACTTAGGAATAGGGTATTTAAAATGCAAAGGAGAAGTTGGAGGTGATGGTGAGGGGGAATTACTCTTGGAATGGTCTATAGATTTAGATTTACTCGCCATTCATAGTTCAAACCCTCCTTCTAGGGCCAAAAATGTTGATGCCTCTAAAATCGTAGCACCAACATTGGGGATAACCACCTAGTCCAGACCTTAGTGCATCTCCTTATCCATTTGGTATGGTGGCTCCAACTAGATATTTATGGGACTAGTTTCCCAATAAAGTATGATTTGATGAATGGGTGTTTTGAATATGTAAAAAGATGATACGTTGTTTTAATCTATAAGCTCTAACATATAAAAATATATCTATATAACCTAGATGTTCTCATAATAATGTGATTCTTGATGATTCCTATCAAACAAATAATAATATAGACTATTTATTCATTTACAGAAAGATACATTTAAATAATGATTACTATGTTTAAGAAATTAAACAAAGTAATATGAAAACATATTTCATAACATACTAATATTTATTGTTGATATATGTATATAATATAACAATTCTAAATCATTGAGAAGTGAAATAATACAGAGTTGTTTGAGAATATGTGAATACATCAACAATAGCAAATTAATGGGATATTAATTACATAAAACAAGACAAAAGAATAGTGATAGAAGTACCAATTCCATTTGAATCTCATTTATGCAAGTAACATTCTGGTTCAATTTTCTTATTCTAGAAACACCAAGGAGATACACAAATGTGAGTCTTTATTAAGCTCTTTCACAAAAAGTCTGAACCTTGATCCACAACTTATAAAAAAAATAAAGATTTAGGGAGTGCAGAGGTGCAAACTTCTCAAGTCTAGTTTTTATACAAATTGAGGACCCTTTCTCAAGTGACATGAAAGAGTCTTTATAGTAAAATTAAAAGCAAATTGTCCATAAAAATTGTTGATAGTTATTGGAACTTCCTTTATAAAAATATGGGGTTCTATTTCAAAAATAGAATTGCGATAAGCTTTAAAGAAATTCATCACTTCTAGGCTTTCTCTTGCATCTTTAATCGACAAATTAAGAGCATGCTTTAGATCTTGTCATGTGTATGTGGCATCTGAGAACTCAAGCATCATGTGATCAATGCCCTCAATAGGACACTTGATAATCATCTGTTGGTTGTGCGACTTGACCAGAAAGGAACAATTTGCATCCCAGTTAATACCTTGTATTTTGTTAAGTCACTCTTCCCTGGTGTCCAAATCATTCTTCCATTGTTTTTCTAAAACGTTTACCTTCAGAAGTTTTCCTGGGGAACAATTAGAGATTCAATTGGCAACATATAAGTTGTCATTTACCAAATCAATAACATTATTCATTATAGCCTTGCCCCTGGAGGTAGCCCTTTCTTCTTTTATCAACTATGTTTCTCATTCTAAAAACAATCTCTCTTTATGACACTCTTCAATCTTAGGTAAGTTAGCAGCTCTTTCATCCCCTGTGGTTTTTCAGGAGAGAAAATCTATGACTTTATCATCTGCATCTTCAAATTCTAATCTGGTATTAACTACTTGGTCAATTAGTGATGTCGTTATGATGTATAATGGATCAATAAAATATATCTTCTAGCAGAGTAAATTTAGTTGTTGAGATAAAACCTTATTTTCCTCTGAGGCTTCCTTTTTGAACTCTTCAACCTTGGGATAATCTCTGAATTGTCCCAAGGAGAATTTTAGTTCTGTGATTTTCTCTTCTTTAGACATAATTTCTTGCTGATGTGTAATTTTAAGGTGCTTGAGCTCTTGAGATAGCTGGTGTTGTCTCTGAATAGCCTGCTAGTCAATTTTCTATTTCTCTGTTGTTAATTGTTCCTCAAGTTGATTAACCTTTTTCTGCTCAACTACCAACTATTCTTCAAGCTGATTAATCATTTTATCTTTTTCTTTGACCAATTGATTTACTTTAGTTTCCTTATCAATTGTAGCAGTTGTCTATGCACCTAAAAATTGGGATATCTTAGTCAAATCCTCAGAAGGATTGACCTCTGAATTTTTCCATATGACACTCATGAATTCTGATTGAGGAGTTTTGGATGATGTTTGATCTATTTTCATCCTTTACTTCTACCTCTTGACTACAACCCTATGGTTTGGGCTGTAAAACACATTTAATGGTGGAATCTCCTCAGTATTTAATGTAATCCCTCCTGAAGGATTTTCAGGGATTATTTCTATCTCTTTTTGAGCTGTCTTTATTGGTTGTCCCTTGAATCACAATATCGTGAATAATGGGCCGTTGTGTTTCAGGAGATGCTGATGTGATAATGTTTCAAGGATCATTATGGATTTTTATCTATTGATCAAATTTCTCCCATTATTTAATCGATATGGGGTCGATATGAACATCAGTGGTTAGCGGCTCACTAGATTTATTGCTTTCCTCAACTTCTTCAAAAACCTTCTCAATTACCTGCTCTCTGCTATGTTCTACTTGCTGAATAATAGGTGTAGCACTTAACAAATCCAGAGGTACTTTTCATAACCTCTGTGTCCTGTATTTCATGAATTTGTCCATTTTCTCAGCTCCCAATTTGAATCTTGCGAGAGGACTTACTGTTGAGATTAACTCTGCAGTAGCAAATAAGTCATCAAACTCATCATTCTCATGTATGAATTCGCTAATTTTCACCTGAGTGGTGAAATTGAAAGCAACCCTATTTGGATCATATATTTTAGGGATTATCGCTAGACTCAAATCCATTGTTTTCTCTAATTCTTTCTCGGCATGTTTAAAATCATGCAATGTGTAGGTGCCACAATGGAGGGTAAAGGGAGGCCACAAATATTTCTTGGATTCTTTAAGGTTTCTAGACATCCCTTATTCCACTATCTGGTAGGCTATCTCCTTGGCTAATAGCTTATATGGAATGTAAAGTGGAAGGACATGAGGATCTGTAATACTGCCAAAAACCCTAATATAGGTGAACTTCTCCTCCCCGAACCAACTGTCAATTGAGGTTAAATTGATGCTAGCATCATCAGATAGCTGAGGAGAACATTTATTAAGGATAGCTTAATGGACGAGTAAAATGAAACCATGGAAAATCCTATATAAATGAATCTTTTATTCGGACTTCCATAAGTACTTATGATAAATATGAATGGGGGTGGGATCTTGAACATTCCATTTCCATCCTAGTATGGGAATGTTAGAATTAAAACAAATTGTGTCCATTATGTAAGCACTCATATGGAATGGGGCACGACTCGGGTAGTGACAAATATGTTCTTTCTATAATCCAATATTTGACTAGCTATTTTGTCTCATAGGATAGTTGCCCAGTCCATGACAAAGGAGTTTATCGCTGCTTCTATCAATGGAAAATCTAGAAAAATCGGGGATTTCGAAGAGTCTACACATCATAGGAGCAACATAACAATACAGAGATTCCAAGGAGTCCACGGAATACATACATGATGATTCATGTTTGTGCTTGTTAGGAAAACTTATCCATTGTTTGATAGGGTCTGATTCAATGTCATTTTCCTTTGTGAAAGCTTCTAGGAATGCTTTGTTGTAGTGTCATTGAGGATTAGGCAGGTGATAAATTATCTTGACATCTTCATGTTTGAAATATCCTAACATCCTTCCATCAGCTGCGAAGAAAGCTCTCTCTGTTATGTTAATGCTTTCGATTACCCATCTAACTAGTTCATTATATGGTAAACATTTTGCACAGGCTGCTATTCTATAGATTAAGACTGCAAAATGAGAAAGATAAGTGTCATAGGCGAAAAACTTCGAGAGGAGATAATACAACAATTTCTAGACTAAAAGTAGTTATCCGCATTAGATGCAAAAGATCTCACATTGCACATAGTCCCCATGGATGAAATCCTTAAAGGGTTGTAACCATAACTGCCCCTTAATGCTTTGCCAT
Organism: Pinus taeda; assembly: GCA_000404065.3. Lineage (NCBI taxonomy): Eukaryota > Viridiplantae > Streptophyta > Pinopsida > Pinales > Pinaceae > Pinus > Pinus taeda. The sequence continues at coordinate 207,679 of APFE031495516.1, forward strand.
AACTTCATAACATGAAACTTTAATGCCAAACTAATATATGTCACATTGCAAGTTTTCCAATGGTACTTTTACAATAGTTGTTGTGACCCTGCAATTTGTGATTAGCGATTGGATTATTTTAATATTTGTGGAACCATCGCATATCAAAGATAGGGAGTTACAAGCGCCTGCTCAAAAGAATCCCTCGTATTGTTGTGATTGCAATGAGTGGTGAGCTGGCATGTGGAAATGAAGGATTCCTTTTAAAATTTGGCAAATCTCATTTTTTCTTTATAATTGATTTATCCCTATCTCACGCATGTTCATAATTTATATTACTTGTTTTTATTGAGAGCGCAATATGCGATTGCGATAGCCTCATTGCATCACAATGTCTCAATGGACTGCTTCCAACGTTTTCCTATGGATCAAAAATATTGGATTGCGATAGCCTTATCGCATCGCAAGGTTTCAAATGGATGTTTATTGGTCTTAAACAATTTTCATTTGCAATGAGTGGTTCCAAATTCTCATAAAACAACTTTTATATGAAAAATATGGAAAATATATTTTATTCAAAAGTTTTATTGCTTTTCTATATCCTAAAGGGGACCTATTTCTTACTTAGCATCTTTATACTAAGATTAAAATTTGAAATGGGGGGGTTGTTTTAGAGCACAACATAGTGCTGACTAATATGGGTGATCAGGAGACTACGGAGGACCACCTCGCACAACTGATGGAATTGGAGGACGATCGATTTTAGGAAAGATTTCACCAATAGGTACAAAAGGAACACGGAAAGGCATGGCATGATTGACACATAAATCAATGCCCTTTCCAGGTTGATGATGTGGTTGTATTATATAAGTACAAATTTATGAAATTTCCTAGAAATTTTTAAATGCATTGGCTTGGACCATACGTGTTCAAGGAAATTACCAATGGTGGCGTAGTTCAACTTGTGAAGCTAAATGGAGAGTTGTTTTTTGGAAGAGTCATTGGAATTCGATTGAAGTTATGCAAGGGTGATCCTGCCCTTGCATAATGACTATATGATGGTGGGATAGTCTTAGTACTCCATGCAACTTCAAGGAAGTATGATACTATAAACTAATCTACCCAAAAATTTGAAAGAGGAGGCAAGAAGGCCACACAATGGAAGAAAGAAGGCTGTCAAGAGGTGTTGCAACATGGGGGCTATGAAACAGAGGTTGGTGCTCCACATTATGCTCACAAAGTAGCCATTGGATGTAGTGTAGATGATTGGATGGAAAATTTTCTATTAGGAGGAGTGGGGAGGGTTCATATATGGGGAAAATATTTGGAAATATTATACCAAAGATGCATTAATGATAGATATTTGGAGGGAACGATTGGATTCAAATTTGAATTCACCTATAAACATGGCATGTCACCCCAAAATTATAACACATTGCATCCTGAGAATTGACATTAAGTTCTTCTTCCTTGTGTTGTGCCAAGAGCTTAACTGTATATTTGAACTAGATTGGGACAAACTCTTCTCAAGACTAGGATTGGCTAACATCACCAAGGATTTTCGTAAGGAATTTCTAGACACAAGTTCCACCCTATGAAGTCATGCCTTCTACTAAAGTACCATCGCTCGTGCCTACAAGAGTTTCATTGCCTAAGTATCCTCGAACTAAACCTTCTGCTCCTCATAAAAAGAAAAAGAAGCCACAATAAGTTTCAGTGAGGCAATCACCATGAAACATCCCCACTGAGATTCGCAAGAAGTGGAAAATAGACAAAACACAACATCCACATGAGCCCCTTGACTTATATGAAAGGGAACTTAGTGGAGGCATTGAGGAGATGGATGTGCAAGAGGGTGATCCTATGACTCGACTCCCGAAGTACATCCCACCGCATAGGGGAAAATTCAAGAAGCCTAAAGATCTGGACACCACCAAATTCATGATCTCTACACCTACTTAAGGGCACATTCTTGGGGCGCATTCCATCACTCAAGCTGGAGGATTGGGACTTCGTAGAACATGAGAAGTTCCCTCATCTTTCACCAAATAAATATCTGGCAAAAATTTAATATGAGGAAACCAAAGTAAGACGACTAGAGCCGATGAAGTGGGTTGCGAGAGTTAAGAAAGAAAACCTTTTGAACATGCTCTTGGTGCCACATTTTAGCCAAACTATCATTACCACCATGTGTGTTAGACAATTGCTCACCCTAGTGGATGAGGGGTGTCTCTTGCTGGGAGAACCGATCCCTACTATTGACACGCTGATCCACCAAATTCCCTTGTTGCCTTATCAAGGTGTGGATCCAGAAGAGGACTTCGGAGGAGAAAAAAGAGAGGAAACTCATCGATCAAATGAAAAGCGAGTTCAGATTAGTGAAGAAGTCACATGGATATTACATCCACTCCATTTCTAACAAAGTGGTATAGTTTGTCATGCAAATGTTGGCTTACAAGATCATGCAGAAGTGTTGTGTGGATGAGGTTTCGACACAGTGATTTCATTAGATGCACAATGCGCCAAAGGTGTCCAAAATAGTTGGGATTAGTACCTATGTAAAGATTTTTTGGCAAACTGTTGGGAAGCCCAAGATGAGTGAAAGGAATTTCATTATGCCTTGTTATTATTATTGATAGCACCAATAGCATGGAGGATGTTAGAGGGTAGCCAATTTTCTCCACAGGACATAGGACCTTCCAGAGGCAAAAAAGTTCTCTTTTCTCTGAGTGAGCAAAGGTGAAGCATGGGTCAGGGAGACCAAAACTTTTTGGGTGCTTGTAGAGAATGATCTTCACATGGTGATCAACTAGTGGCTGAGGCTACCACCTACTCTATATGAACAACTAGATCCTTTTGCAGAATTCAAGGTGACTTTTCACAGTGTTTCTATCCAAATGTTGGATTAGTGGGTCTTGACTGGGTTACAGAGTTAGTTGTGCCAAACAAGTCCCTACAGTGCTGGCACTTTCGGCATCAATCCATGGAGTGAAAAATGAAGTCTCACCCAAAGTAGTATGGGGGGATGCTAGAACCAAGTTTCCGCACCCAGAGATCAGTGTGATGTCATTTTGTGCCCTAAATCGTCCTTCACACAGATCGATAATCCTTTATGGCTTATCAATGTAACTTCCTTTAATCAGCCCCTAGACCTCTGCAAAGGTCTACGACTAGCTTTCATAGACTTTGAATAGGTAAATTAACTACTTACGTGCATCTAAGATTACTCTTAACCCAATATTTACTCATGTCTACTTAAGTGTTTGATAACATTAATGTACAATGATATAATATTCACGTAAACCCTTAATGTGATTTGTGTTCACATAACAATATAGATCCAGTAATGTTGTGCATCAATACAACATTATTTCATAAACCCATCATTCAACACAGTATAAAGCACATTCATACATAACATAAGTAAATAGGTAAAACAAAAGAATTTCAATAATAATCTTCTTTATTAATATTCAATTCAGCTTAAAAACTCAAGACTTCCCTACACACTCAATTGCAGGGATCCATGTACTCAGCTACAAACTCGACTCTAGGCCTCTACACACACAACTGTAGATACTTTTCCTCCTCTAAGACCTCTATGATCTTCCTTCTATTGACCCATTACATTCGTCTTCATCCTTGATATCCTCGACTTATGCTCTCTAAGACACACCTATTTATACAATCCCATGGTTCGTGAAGCATGGGTAGTTTCCAAAAAGCCAACCTAACTTACATAAAGGAGGGTAAAACCCTTATTGACTATTTAACTATATATGTACTCTGTGACCACAATTTGTGGAGACTTTACATTCTTTCACATAAAACTTTGGATTCTTCCCCATAAGTTGACCCAGGGGACCCCATCCCAATAGACCCCCAACACAAAGATTGTGACTCACACTAGAGTCACTCAGTTGGTGCGAGATCTTGTTGGGAAGATCCCCTAGCTCCACTTGTACAACCGCTACTTCAGTCATTCTCTACATGGCTACCTTCTTGATCCGTTCTACCAACTGCTCTGTGACTGGTCATCCACTATCCTTCTTGATATTCTGCTACATACTCTACAAGTTTGCCAATTTTTATGCAATATTGGAAGAGACTATGTAGGCCTCATCCAACCAAGGCCCAATCTAGCCTTAAGGACTGCCTCTTTCTTCTGCACTTCTTCCACCTATGTATGTAGCTGCTTAGCCTCCTGTAGCTTGGAGAGGCATTATGTTGTAGCTACAGCACATGTTGTCGCTCTTACTTCATCATATCGTTGTAGTAGGTTGCGGACCTCTGTATTTAATAACTATAGGGTGGGACCTTCCTACAGGGTAGTTGATACATCCATGGGATGTTTGAATAGTTCGATGTGCTCGACCACCGTGACATCTACCATAGCAACTCCATCCTTGGTAGTAGCTTCGCATTGTTACCTTACCCCTAGTAGGGTAGAAGGCTCTAACTTCGGCTCTGGTTCTTTTATCTTCATGTTCAGCTCAAACTATACTGTGGCTACCTCTCCCTTAGCATCTCGGATGGCCACAACAAGTTTTCTAATATTTGCCTCCAGTGGTGCCTCCTCAAGGATATGCAATTTTAGCACTATCTGGCATGCTTCTACCTTTGTGGCTACTAATTGAGCACTCTACACCTGGATTGTCTTCTTTGTTTCCAAACCCTCGATATTTTTAGTGAACATCTACTCATTGTTCACCTAATACTCGCTTATGAGGCTAAGTGTGCACTGCTCGTGTGGTCTTAGCTCCTTTGTCACACATGACTACAATGTGTGAAGGTACTCATTGGGGAGCACGGCTAAGTTGAGGTCGATGTTCTTCAAAGAACTTATGATGATCTTATCATCGACTACCTCCACACTCAAGGATCCTTCTGGTAATGTGATGGCCGAGAGATCTAATAACCTGACCATCTCTATTGCCTGACTGGTCCCGAGTGTGAAACTTGTTTATGCAACGCTTACCTGCCCTATGCCCAACTAAATCCTACTCGTCTGAATCTCTCGCTTGCACAAATCCTTCTAAATGGTATTTAGTGCACGTTGTTGTTGCTATTTGAATTGTTGGAGTAGTTCCACTGTAGTATCATGCACCTTATTTCTAATTTCATCAAGGTCACCTTATATTAATGTGATTGGGTCTAGTGATGGCTTTGACGCTTTCAATTTATTCCAGGGCCCTTCTTTCTACTGATCCATGTACCTTTCTATCCGAAATATAGTGGTCTACTCCTCTTGACTGCCACTACCCTATTCTAACTTCTCCTCTTCCCTTGTTTGGGGTGAAGGGGACTTACCACTCTACTTGGAGTCGCACTCTTCTTATTCAATATGTTGCTTTATAACATGCTCCTTTTCTAGCTAGGCCTTCTCCTCGACCTCCGTTTTGTGCTTCTTGGCCAAATGCTGGACCTTCTTGTTTGTTGCTTCCTTATTTTTCTTATCTACAGATTTGCTGGTGCCCGTGACCAGATAATATGAAGTATGCCAATCTTTCGGCCAGCAATTGATAGCTTCCTAGATAACATCATTCGTGGCCAAGTAAGATAGATCAAATCAATTTTGTTGTGGATCCTTCCGCACCCTAATGCACACATGGTGGAAGTTAGCTTTAAACTCTGTGTATTTAGATAATTGTATAAAGGTAGTTGGTGACAACCATGGCTTTTGGTTGATGACCATGCGCAAGCTTGCCTCCATCAGAACCCAAAAGTCTTTGGTCTTTGTGATGAACACGATGTCCCTTGCTGCCGAGACGGATGCAAACTGTGCAACCTTTGGCAATCCCTTGTCCATGGGAGGAAACTGACTGTCCTCCAGTAGATCCAAAGCAATGATCAGAATGGAGAGAAATAATCATGCATAGTGGAATCTTTTTCTCTTTTCCTTAGCTCCACGACATTTCACAAGTAACTCGCTACTGATGTAGCATGACCAATTGAACTACATGCCCTTCGTGCACCATATCTAGTGAAATAATTAGCGCTGGAACCTCATCCATGTGACATTTTCTCATGACTTTCCTAGCTAGTATTTGTGTAGCAATTTTCATAGCGGGGTTAGTGATAGAGGTGATAGAGTACCTGTGTGGCTTCTTGAATAGCTTGGATTTTTCCTTCATCTTCTCTACGAGGTCATGCTCACTCATCTTTCCTCCAAACCCCTTGGCCAGATTCAACCCTGAGTGTGGCAAAAGCGTGATCTGATCGATCAACATATCTGTAATGGGGATTGGCGCGCTCAGCCATAAGCATCCATCATGCACTAGGGTTAGCAACTGCTTGATAATAATGAGGTTGATGTTGGAGTGCGGGTAGTGGGGGCACCTAGAACAGGTTCAACAACCCCGACTTATTCACTCCGTGAATCCACTCCATAGGTTCCATGTGTGATACCTGATTCTTTATAATATACACTTTTCATATATTTTTCCGTTGCAAGGTGGGGCACCTCTCATGGCCCACCAAATCCCAGTCTTCTATATTTAGATGGGGAATATGTGCCAAGTACAGACCTTCAAAAGTGATGCCCTCTAGTAGTAATGGTGTATTTAGGAGGAATTTTCCTATATCTAGGTCCTTAGGGACCTTCAAATTTCCCTTATGCGGAGGGATATAATTCGGAAACTTGGAGATAGTCTCCATGCCCTTGACATTTACATCTTTCACGCACTCTTCAGCCTATAAATCTATCACTTTCCCCTTATCCTTCATTAGTTGTTTTTCCTTTGTCTTGTCCTAGCTAGTAGAATGCTTCCTTGGTGACTTGTGCACTACCATTGGTGTCTTTTGCTTGTCTTTCTTGGGCTCGGGGGCTTCTCTCTCTGGTGTAGGCTTCGGTGTAGGTGACCTTGTCACTGTAGGCACAGCAGCCAGAGCTTCCATGCTCACAACCTATAGAGCAACTCTGTCAGAGGTGACAGTTTTTCCAGAGCTTGAAGTTTTGCCTAGTCCAAACATCATGCTAGGAATAAATAGTTGGGTATCACCGAGTAACTTATCAAATACAAAACTAGCAACTAAATTCACGAAAACTTGAGGATTCATAAAAAATTTATATCACAACTCAAAAATTGTGAGGATGTAATGTGTTCTTTGCTACATGGCCACATGTAATTTATAGGTGAATTCAAATTCAAATTCGATTGTTCCTGCAAATATCCATCCATAAATTCTTATTTGGCAGCAGATCTCCAAAAATTTCAACCTTAAATGCCTTAAATGTCCCCCCCCCCCACTACTCTTAATCGTCTTCTCATAGTCAAATCATTAACAATTATTGTAACAATCATTTTCTGGCTATGATGCACAGTATCTCCCGTGAGAGGGCAGCTCCCTTCGTGCACCTTCTAATGCTGTGACATGATCCTTTTTCATGCAGCCCCTCCATTGTGTAGTTCACCAATAGGGCATTGTAGTTTATAGTCCCGTGCTTCCTTGCAACTGTCTGGAGTGCTAAGACTCTGCTACCATCATGTTGTAATTGGGCTGGATCCCTCATGTATGGCTTCAATTGGCTTTCATTAACCTTTCCCAGAAATGGATCTCCATTCAACTTCATGAGCTGAACTGCTCCAACATATGTAATTTATTTGATGACATATGGTCCCAGCCAATGCATTGAAAAGTTCCCTGGAAACTTAGAAAACTTACTATCATATAATAAAACCAAATCATTTACCTTGAACATGCGTAGTTTTATGTGACGATCGTGCCAAGCTTTTTCACGTTCCTTTTGAACCTACTGATGGAATATAGGCATAAATCTATCTTCCTCAAGCTCAATTACCTGCATGAGCCATTCTTCTAAGGCTTTACGGTCCACCATTCCTATGAAAGTTGTTATGTGTAGACTAAGCACAATGTACTCCATAAGCATCACAACTTCTACGACATAGACAAACCTAAAAGGTGTCTAACCAGTAAGGATTTTACAAATAGTTCTATAATCCAATAACATTGTTGGTACATGCACATCCGAATCATTCTGTTGTGTGTTGCAAACCTTTATCAATGCATTTTCGAATATCTTATTGAGAGCCTCAACAATTCCATTCACCTGAGGATGATACAGCATACTCTTCTGATGGTAATCCCAGAACTCTTCTATCAACGTGCTAATCGTTTCATTAAGAAAATGCATACCGTGATCACTCCTCAAAACCTTTGGGCAACTGAACCTAGTCAACACGTATTCAAACAAAAACTTTGGCATTGTTGCCCTTGTACAATCTTTCACAGGATGTGCCTCTACCCATATGGTCAAATATATGGTCGCAGTGATGATATACCATGCACCTGCCTTCTTACATAGGGGTTGAATTGCTCCTAGAAAGTCAATTTCCCATTTCTCAAATATTTGTAATGACACCTGAGGATTCAGAGGTAGCTCATCCTTCCACGATGACCTACCTATTCTTTGACATGCATTGCATGCCCTACAATATGCTTTAGATTATTTTTCCTGCATCGACCATAGCAACCAAGTGCGTAAAATCTTCTGTGTTGTTTCTTTTCCTACATAATGACCTCCTACAACTCCTCCATGAGCTTCAATGAGTTGTTGTACTATGAAAAAACCCCCCTCATTTATATATAGCAATATATGAGGTTAGACATATAATTGGCGACCCTTTTTAAATTTTTGGTCTTAGAATAATAAAACCTAACTCTAAGAAATTTCCTTAAAAAACTCTTAAAACAGCCCAAAGATAGGATCCTCATCACAAATCGTAAATATCATTTTTTCCATGTGATGAGCATGAAACATGTTTAAAAAAATCATGGTCTGCGATCAAGTCTCCCAATGCGATATCTCAATTAAACAACTTGCGAACTCACAAATGCATTTCACAGAAATCACAAGTAATTAAACCTTGCCACTATGAACTTGATTAACGATTTGTGAAATGCAATATTCAATATCGCAATCATATTTTTCCTTATAGGCAAGAAGCACTACATTACATCATTTTAAATATTGTGATGTGCGAATAGAGAAATACGCATTGAAATAATTGGGTTTGAATGTAATGATTAACAGTTTGACGGGGGAATAAATGTTTAGCGACCTAGGGAGAGGTAATGATTTTCCAAGTTATGGACAATTAACATTGGATACCTCATATAAACCATTCCCATGATGCAAAGTCATTTCAAAAAAGCTTTTATTCTTAATTTCCCAATACCATATGCACTGATATATGTCGTCCATTTCAGGCAAGCTACAAAAGACATGTCATTGAGGAAGGTGATTCAGAAATAGAAGAAATAGAGAACTGTAGAGTCCGAGTTTACAAAAATGGTTCCTATATTCTCTGATAAGGTCTGCAACATTGACAGGGAAGAAAAAAATTGGGAGGTCATATAAAGCAGGTTTGAGGATGAGTGTCCCAAGGTTATTATCATAAAAGTAACAAATTGATTCAATAAAACCTTTAGGACTCCAATTCAATGATGCCTCATGGTCTTTCTTTCATAGGATAGGAACAAGAGCTAAAATATTTCCATACACAAATATGATCAGGTCGGTGGTGGAAATCCTCACAACTGAACATAGGAAATTCAAAAATTCATGAATGGAACTCATGGGGTCATTCAAAGCAGAGGATATGAAGCAAATGTAACATATACCTGACCCTCATGGCATATCTCTCTCTCTCTCTATCTCTATCATATATATATATATATATAATATATTATATATATATGATACGAAATATGTGGCCAACATTGCAAAAGAGAATGAAGAGCCCTTCAAGGTGATTCAGTGTTGGAGAGTGTTGGAGAAAAAATTCAAATTCAAGAAATTAGGTATGTATGCTATAGCCTCTTTGGAAATCCCCTACAACTATGTCGCTGCTGCGTTATGTAGACTATATGGGCTACACAATAATTATATGTTTTCCATAAAATGGATTCCTCTGATTGATGCCTACATTAATTTCCACATTAAGAATTGGGACACCATCCTATTTGATAACCGAGCCACCATCATCATTGTATATTGACAAAAGAGACCCTCCTCTCCAGAGAACCTTCCTCCATTCTATTTTAGTGGCTACATTATGGATGCAATCATTTTTTGCACTAAATTTCCAATCATGGTTTGGAAATGGACCTTACAAGACCCCTACCCTATCCATTTCAATCATAAGAAAATGTAGGAATCCCATTACATAACCCATTTCTATAAAATATGTCATTTTGTTATTTTTCCACTGCATCAATTAATTTTCAATAGGAAATTCCTGACGTTTTCGAAGAAGTGGCTAAAGAACTTCTCACTATCGGTAAATATTTTGTTGAAGAATGGTTCACCAATATTAGGTTTTTTGGTAGCACGATAGATGCACATGTGCCCCCCTGTATATTTATGATAAATTTTTGGCAAGGGAAATCACCCATCAAACCATCGGGAAAGCCTTGACCAAAGTTATCAAAGAAAGCAAGAAATTGTTATGGCCATATTTTCCTATCAAGTGTAGTTCTTTTTCTTTGCCAAATTGTAATCATGCGATAAAGGAATTAGTCAGCATGGAAGGCCTCAGTCTTCATACTTTTCCAAAAAGGAAATTTGATTCAAACATGATAGCGTATAACATCACTACTGCGCTAAAGATCAAGCCATATAACCACGAGGCTAACAATTTTGAAGACCTGCTAAAGTAGGTTGAATCCTTTGAACAATCGTTCGAATGGGCAAGGGAAAAATCTAAGTCCTGAAGATTTTGGAAGCTGTGAGGAATTCAAAAATAGAAGGCTTCAAATAATCCTGATGCACTTGTTGAAAATCAAGGAAAAGCCCACACCCAGTGTGACTGTCAATAGGGAAGGACCTAGTTCTTGCATTGACTCTCATGTAAATAATAAGAAAAGGCTAGATACAAGGAAGGCCCAAGACGAGGATAACACAACAAAATCTAGCATGAAGTCAATCGAGGAACAAGTTATGAGCACCCCAACTAAAGAGATCAGTTCAGAGGTCAAAAGCGATAGTTTGGAATAGGAGTTAGACCAGTTTAATAAGTAACTAAAACACACTGCCAATACCATAGGTACTAAGGAAATAATGCACTATCAAACTCCTCTACATAATCAGGACGATATAGAGTCCAAGCTAATAGATAAGCAAGAAATGTGTTAGCACACTAAAATTATCCCTCATGTGCCCACAACAGAGGTTGTCTTGAAAGTGACTGAAATCCCTCCTCTAGATGTGTTCTACAACCCACTGCACAAGGCTGTAGTAAGAAGATAGAGGAAAAGAAGAAGGATAGAAACACCTGATCTCCCACCTAGAAATGAGCCAATGGACATACTCTGGAGGGACATTCCTTCCAATCCAGATGAGAACTTAACTAGCTTGTTATAGTTTATGGGAGCATATGCAATGGCCACTATGGACAAAGCCACTAAAGTATCTATTTTGTTAAGAGAAAAGGAGGAGAAGATTTCATAGCTTGAGCATCGGCGCAAAATAGAGAGGGTAAGTGTGAACAACCAAGCCACTGACTAGCTCACCCAATTGCAAGAGAGCATGGAGGTCCTCAAGATAAGCCAATAAGCCAATATAGCAGCCAAAAATATTTAACTCCAAGAATTTCAACAATCCATTGAAAGGTAAAAGGATACTCCTACTATTGAGAAGTTCATTAAAGAGTTGCTGGAATTGAATTCCCTCTTGATCAAACAGCAAGAATTGTTTTACAAAAGATGTCACACATCACTCCTTATCTGATCATTAGCAACTAGCTAGTAGATAAAGTGATTGACCAGAGAACTAAGTTTATTGATCTAAACACCCGAATCTCAGAGTACATTGAATGGCAAGAAACAAAAGATGGGAGGAAAGCCAATCTTCCTGAGATTAACACAAGGACATCCTTTTCACATTTTGGGACACAAGGATCAAGAGAGATAAGCTAGTAGTGGCAAGAGTAGTTGGGGTGGCGAAGAACATAATCAAGGTTATAAACCACACTCTCTTTGCCACCAACCTGGTAAAACAAGGAAATCCAAAAGAAATGCCTGATTTAGGTGATTTGCATAAAAGCTAGTAGGAAAAATCAGAAAATCAAAGGGTAGAAATAACAAAATTGGCAAAGAGTGACTAGGATTCATATTCGAAATACCTCATCAAGCCAAACATCCAAATCATGACCCTTAACTAGTCATTTCATTCGAATCAGTAGATGCTACCACCTCTCACTGAAAGATATTCGCAAGACAAGTCGAAACACATTTTGGGGCACCTCCTTAAGTCAAACCAATGACCGACATATGCGATTTGAAGGAAAAGCTAGCAGACAACAAATCGTCATCTTAGCCTGTGCTCATCAAGCCATTGTTTATTTTTAGAATTAGTTAACTAGTTAGGAGGAAGGTTATTTGAAACCTCCTCAAATTTTTATGTAATCTATTTTTGCACATTAGTTAGAATAATATTTATACCCTTCTCATGCATTTAGAGAAGGGTCAAGAATTTTATCAAAAACATTTGCAAGGGGTGCACTATTGTAATTTTATGAATGCTTTGGTGAAATTATGGAACGTGATCATTTCTTTTAAATATCTGACTACTTTCTTTTGTTGATTCACTATTGTATACTTGGGAGATATTTGGATCTAACAAAAGGAGTTGATCCATGTCATTAGTCAAGTGAGAAAAACTTCGCACGTATCATACTTTTATCTTGTATGATTGATTCAATTTATGTTTAATTAGTGAAAATACTTTATTTTCATGAATTATGTATGGGATACATTCTTTTTGTTAAGCGTTAATAACACTATTGTATGATGCCTAGCTGAAATTGTCTACTTTCTTATATAGATCATCATATATGTGATATAGTTTATACAATTTATTTGAATAACTATTTATTAAAAGAAATTATATTTATACCTTATCATCTCTGTTTTATGCATGACTGATCTTTATTATCACATGTCAATAACATATCTTTGTAGATCACATATCACACAAAAATACCCCGGTTTATACCAGAATAAGTTAGTTAGAGACTTGCAGAATAAAATAGGTTATTTAGATTACCATTATTCTATTGTAATCAGTCATGAACCAACCACTCTCATCTTAAAATCCACATTGGGAAATTGGCCCCATTATCCCAAGTCAGAGCCACCACTTTAAATGGAAAAGGAGTTGTCTTGAGGTCCAGACCAGGTGGTTATGCCCCATGCTTCAACAACAAAAATATGAGGCCACAACATTTTGGCACGAGAAGGAGTGTCATCCGATTATTAATGACATATAAACCTAAACATCAATTAAAAAACATTCATAAGAATCATAATCCCTCCACAACTTCCACACCTTCTAGATCTCATTCAAAATCTCCTGACCAGAAATCTGAAGTTGTAGAAACATCTCCATCCTCTACTGAAGTAGTAAGATGGCCACCTTCTCCAGATTACACTCCCCTGCCTCCCAAAGTCCATTCTTTGATACAAAAATTGGAACAGATATCCATTCCTGCCAAGTAACTAGACAAGCCTGAAGTTTTTGAAGAAAGTGTTAATTACTTATTACAATAAACTGGTGCATTAAGTAGATTGCAAAGCGAAAGGCTTGGAGTAACCCCTTTTGAGTTCCCCATCCCTCCACGACATAGGAAAGTTACCTCACCGAGATCTAATTTGGATACCAGCGAGATCACATCACCTTTTCAAACATTCACTTCTCCATTCACATCTACTCGATCCACAACTTCTCAGCTATCCACTTCTCCAATTAGTACTACTATTAGTAGTACTAATGCAATAGTAAGTTCTTCGGCATGTATACCTACTTCTTGACTGGCATTCCCATATTCTGAGTCTCCAACTCAAGTTATGGCCTATCAACCCACTCAACCTTGGACAAATCTTAGCATTGTACTAATTGCAAATCCCAATGCACTCCTAGCAAACCGAGAAAAATGGCTACCTAAGTACAATCCCGATGATGTTATTCCTGCTGAAGAACATCTAGACAACTTTATGTTAGCCATAAATCTTAATGGAGTTGCACATGAAGATGTTGTAATTAGACTATTTCCATATGCCTTCCAAGGATCTATTGGATCTTGGTATTTTTCCCTTACGGCTAGTTCAACACAAGACTAGAGTACCCTTCAAGAAGTATTTCTTACAAAATTTGGTGATGATAGGACCATAGCTTCCTTGATCAATGATATTTGTAAATTAAAAGCTAATTCGGATGAAAGGATCAAAGACTTCAACTCCAGATTTAAAAATTTGCTAAATAAAATCCCAGCCGCATCAAAACCTGCAGTAGATGTACAAATAGAATGGTACATATCATCTCTTCCTTCTAATATTGCAATTTTTGTAGATAGAGCCAATAAGGTGACCCTTGTAGAAAACATGAAAGAAGCCCTGTCTATAGAAAGAAGGATTACAGCTTTAGAAAACACATCACAAACAAATGAGAGGAAGTCAATGAAAGTAGCATTTAAGGATGAACCAAGAAAAAAAGCTTCAAAGGACCCTTTCGATCTTGAAGGCCTTCAGAAAGTGTTAAAGACCATGTCTAATGGAATGGTCGAAATTAAGAAACAAGTCGTTGGATCCTCTGCCCCAAGAAAACTTTTAGATCGTTTAAAATAAATCCTTTTTCTACATTGCAACTGCCAAATACTATTGCAAATGCTAAATCTAATCAAGAAGCAGAAGAAGACTCACCAGGCGAAGAGGAAGCTAAAATAGAGGAAGAAGTTGAATTAAATAGGATGTGGGATTTCATCCTCCAAAATGAAGAAGAAGCACAAGTTATGCTAGTAACCACAAGGAGTAAAAACTCTCTTGATATTTCAATAACAAATCAGCAAACAATGATTACTACCCCTATAAAGGAGAAAACACTAAGCAAGAATTCTAAGACTATACCAACTGACCCTATTCCACTAGATCATCCAAATGCTTCCAAAAGATTAGAAATCTCAGATATAGTGGAATATAACATAGTGGAAGATATGAAAAATATTAGAGCAAACATTTCAGTACACGAAATCACCAAACACAAACAACAACAAAAAATTCTATTAAGAGTGTTAAAATAAGTTTTTGTATCTCCTTTACCATCTGTTGTGGTTACTCAGGTTGCCTATGATATGGGAAAACCTCCCTCATCTTCAAACAAGGTAGATCCTTTAGATTTATTCCTAATCAATGATAGATCTATTTCTAATATTCCTCCATTTCTTTTCACTTATGAGATTTTCAACAGAAATTTTAATAATTGTCTTGTTGATTCAGAAGCCTCTTCAAATATTATGCCAAGACTTGTGTTCACCAAATTGAATGTTACACCTCAAAAATATGCACTACACATAGTGCAATTAGACAAGGCAAGAGAAGAGGTACTTGGAGAAATAACATTAGTGTCAATTAGGCTTTCCTCTAATCCTAAAGTTCGATAAATAATTGATATTCTACTCGCTAATATCCCATAATAATATGGTTTAATTCTAAGTAGGGACTGGTTTTAAAAGTTGCATGGTTACCTTGCAACTGATTGATCCCATGTGTTGCTGCCACATAACGGTAAACCAAATCAAATTAGTGTAGGGCAAGTTGAGTTTGTAACTGATAAAAGCATTAATAAAGAGAATTTTTACAATATTGTTGTGTATCTTTTCCTGTTTTATGCATTGAAGTATATTGGTTATGAACTGAAAGTTTACTATTTATTTTCTATGCAAAATTATATGAATGTGTTGAATAAGTGAATATAATATAAGGTATTTGTTTACACAAGGATAACTAACTGCTATAAGAATATAGATAATATCCGCAGTGTGACTTGGGGAAATAGAAAAAATCACTGCTCTAGTAGCATGAAAGCCCCACAACCCCTGGTTAGGGTTATCTAAGGAAAAATATAACCAGGTCGCAAAGGCCTTGCAGGCCAAGGAAGTGTGCGAGGCAACTTGAGTGAAAGTATTCACAATTGGACTAGATCAAGCCCTTAGACATCTCAAGGGTGCAGAAACTTGGTTCCAGCATCCCCCCATACTGCTTCCAGTGAGAACTTACTCCATGCTCCATGGACTATTACTCAAAGGGCCAGTAGTACAGGGATCTATTTGGCTAGTTAACTCTGAACCTAGGTCAGGCCCCAACAAGCCAAAAAATGGTTCTGCTGTGCTTAAGGAGCAAGTAGATGGAGTGCGACATAGAGAAGTGGTTTTGAAGGCATGTTTTGAGCCTTGGATCGACGAGGCTTTTGTAATTATCACAAAAATTGAAGGCAAGCTCACAGAGATGTAGGGGATGTAGGAATAGATACAAGGGACCGCTTTCGACACTGCAGTCTTGGAACAATGCATACAGGAGATACAACAGGCAACCACTTAGTGTGTTGCTAACCTTGCAGCAATCCGAGCAAAGTTGGGATGTCTTTGTGCAAAGATCTATGCATCGAGAGAGTGACTTGAGGATGTGTCATGTTGTTTGTGTTGGGGGTGTGTTGGGCGTGGGATCCCCCCAAGGAAAGTTTTGCGGTTTAAAGCCCAAGTTTTGACTAAATATGATGTAAAGGCTCCGTGATTTATGGTCACAGAGTGTGAAGATGGTAAATGAGTCAGAGGGTTGTCTGCCCTCCTTCTGTAATGTAATTTCAGTTTGAGAGATCTACCCATGGTCCGTGGACCATGGGATTGTATAAATAGAGTGAGGCTATAAGTGTAAATAGAATCGTAGAGGAATGAATCAATGGAAGATCTAAGAAGGAAGCATTGGGTCTAAGTATAGAGTCGTGTCTTTGGGTCATAGAGTAGAAGAAGGCTTTGCAACTGAGTGCGCAGAGGGATAGTAGTCTGCAGCTAAGTGTGTGGACCCCTGCAACTGAGTGCACAGGGTAGGTTGAGTCTGTAACCGATTGAAGCATTAACAAAGAGAAGTGCTACAATATTGTTGCGTATCTTTTCCTGTTTTATGGATTGAAGTAAATTGGGTATGAATTGCAAGTTTACTATTTATTTGTTGTGCGAACTTATATGAATGTGCTAAGTAAGTGAATATAATATAAGGTATCTATTTACGCAAAGATAACTAACTTCTATAACAAGATAGCTAAGATCCACGGTGTGACTTGGGGAAATAGCACAGATCATTGCTCTAGTAGCATAAAATCCTCCTAGCCCCTGGTTAGGGCTACGTGAACATGGATATAACTAGGCCGCAAAGGCCTCGTGGGCCAGGGAAGTCTGCAAAATAGTCTGCGCAAAAGTATTCACAGTTTGACTAAATCAACCCCTCAAACATCTCAAGGGTGCGGAAACCTAGTTCAATCATCCCCCCATACAGCCTCGGGTGAAACCTCAGTCTATTTTCTATGAACTATTGTGGAAAGGGACATTAGTAGAGGGATTTGCTTGCCTAATTAACTCCGAACCTGGGTCAGGCCCCAACAAGCCAATGCTAGATATTTCCTTTAAAGGTATTGTTAATAGATCAATTTTTATTTACATAGATGACATCCCTGTCTAGTCTAAGGATAGAAAAAATCATTTAAGTGACCTGAAACACATTTTTGAAAGATGCAAGAAATACGACTTTTCCTTAAATCCCAAAAAATATTATTTTTCTTTACCAGAAGGAAAACTTCTTGGGTTTATAGTGTCTGAGAAAGGGATTTACATTGATCTTGATAGAGTCCAAGAGATCGGAAAGATCCTCTCCCACGTAACAAAAAAACCATGCAATCATTCCTAGGCCAAATTAATTCTGTAAAAATATGTGTTCCGTATTTTTCGTAGATCATCCTACCCATTCAAGCAATGATAAGAAAAAATGCAATTTTCAAATGGGGCAAAGATGAAAGAGAGTCATTTGAGTTTATTAAAAAAACCATTATTAATGATCCTTCTTTGAAAAATCCTGACTTTATAAAACCATTTGTATTATATACTTTTTCATTTGAAACATCATATGTAGTAGTTTTAACACAACTGAATGATAAAAATATCAAGTCACCCATCTCTTTTCGTAGTTCTAATTTACAAGGTGATGAGTTAAATTATTCAACCATTAAGAAACAAGCATTTGCTATTTTGGAGAGCATGAAACATTTCAGACCTTTGCTTCTCAAAACCCATACAAAGATAGTAGTACCCTACCCCACAGTAAGGCAATTATTGATCCAAAGAGAAGTAGGGGAGAAAAGGGTCAATTGGGTTATCATGCTTCAATAATATGATGTAGAAATCCGTCCAACTAAACTTGTTAGGGGCCAAGGTTTTTGAAGGATGTTAACTAGAGCTTCCCACTTGTCAACAAGAGGAGATCAAGGTAATCAAGTACAAATACCAAAGGTAATCCCCAATGATGAACAATCAGAATATGTTGATCTGAAATTTTATTTGAAGAATGGATATGCTCCTATGCATCTTAATAATAAAACAAAGCATGCTTTATGGTTGAAATCAAATCAGTATGAATTAATCAATGATGTATCTTTTAGAAAAAAATATGATTCAATATTGTTAAGATCCCTGTAAAAACATGAAGCTTAGAAGGTCATGCAGGAATCACATGATGGACCAACTAGAGGAAATTTGGAGGAAATACCACATCTCACAAAAGTCCTACATGCAGGATATTATTAGCCAACAATATTTAAAGATGCAAATGAATATGAAAGATAGTTTAAAACTTGAAAAACTATAGTTGCAAGAGAAAGGAAGCCAACATTCCCTTTGCAACCAGTAAACATCCAACAACCATTCGAATAGTGGGGATTAGACATAATTGGTGAGATTGTTCCTAACTCTTCCAAACAACATAAATACAACCTTACAACTACTGATTATTTCACAAAATGGGTAGAAGCTATCCCACTAAACATAGAGAATACACAAAGCATTATGGATTTCGTTGATTAGTACATAATTACCAGGTTTGGCCTACCCTCAACTTTAATGTTTAACAATTCATCTTATTTTTTTGGAAATGCAATGGTATAATTTCCTCTAAAGCAAGGGTTTAAGTTAAAATATTAAGCCAACTATTATCCACAAGGCAATGGATTAGCAGAATCAACAAACAAAAACCTCGTCAAAATTATCAAAAGGACTATTGACCAAATTCATAGGAATTGGCACAAAGCATTGACATTTTCTCTTTGGGCAGACATA
This sequence comes from Pinus taeda, assembly GCA_000404065.3. NCBI lineage: Eukaryota > Viridiplantae > Streptophyta > Pinopsida > Pinales > Pinaceae > Pinus > Pinus taeda. The sequence goes on from APFE031495516.1 coordinate 226,833, forward strand.
ATTACACAGAACACCTCCATTGGTTCTTTTCCTTTTTCTTTAGGTTATGGAAAAGAAGTTGTTCTTCCCACAAAAATAGCAATCCCATCTCTTGCCCTAGTGCAATTGATCGATGAAAACCCTTCCTCTTCTCTTCAAGCAAGACAATTTCAGATTCTTAAGCTTGAAGAAGAATGATAAAAGGCTAAAACAACACACTTCCATAACCAACAATTAGTCAACGCCTCTTTTGATACAACCTCTACAATTCAAAGAAAATATGAAGTAGGTGATTTGGTTTTGAAATGGGACAAAACACACAATTAAAAAGGTAAACATACCAAATTCCAAAGACTATGGCTTGGCACTTTTCAAATCATTGAGAAAAATTGTCAATCCACATTTATTTTACAAGACTCGTCAGGTAAGATAGATTATTTTCCCATTAATGGGAAAATCTTGCTAGGTCCCTATAATACTAGTGATGCCCCCATTGATATTGTAGTTGTGTCCCTTATTAATATTGTTGCGCCAATATTGTCCCCATATTGTTATTATTGTGCCCCATAAAATCCTTCTATTGTTATTTTTGTGCCTTTATATTATTATTGTTAGGTCGCCTTGGTTATGTTGTGACCGCTATATATAGAAAGAAGGTTTTGTCATTTGAATCATCCAAGAATTGTTCTTTTGTGTAAGGTAAAGGAGGTTTCCTCCTCGAATAGGCTGAATTCTAAGGCATTCAAATATCTTTTCTATCTTTTTGTGAGCTAGTTTCATAACATTTGTTATGAGAGCTTTGGATTCTAGGGTTTCACTACTCCAAATAGTTCATCATGGAATTTTCGCTATAGCTTTTTTAATGTGATGTTTCAGAAGTGAAAAAAAAAAAAAACCATTTGAGATGAAGTCTCATGAAGCTGACGTCTAAATTTTAGTGCTTTTCACGCTATATATGCACAAATATGATTTGAGGAAGTTGGTCTTTTCGCAGACTCCTGAATTACATTCCAAATAGGTGACCTGGGGAAAATCATCATAACTTTCTCTGTGAGCATCGGATTGAAAGTTTGTAAGGTACAGAGAGAGGACAAACTGTAGTTTCTTGTACATAATTTTCAAAGCCAAAGGTCAAAATAGTGACACGGCACTTCATAGAAGTTCTCTCTTCTGGAAAGGTATATAATCAGGTCATCTTGGGATATTGTGCATAACTCTTACTTGGAGAACCCAATTTGGACCAGACTAGTGGAATTGGAAAGAGGACACAGAGGGCTACTATAGGTCACAATTTTAGAACTGGATGATCGAAAATTACAGAGATAGATCAGATTCAATATCAATCTCCTACAAAGTGAAAAAAGTTGTGTATTTTTTTTTTTTTTTTTGCACAAGCTTGGTTTGAAAAATTAGTTTGAAGGAATTCAAAGGGCATAGTAAAGCATTATTATCAGTAATTAATGCCCCGAGGAAATAAAATGCAAACACCTAGTGAGCAAGTTGAAAGCTCTAGCATGACTCATTAAGAAGAGGAAGAAATGCAACATGATATATCAAAATTACGAGACCAAGTGCAACAAGTGTCACTTGCACAAAA
>APFE031495529.1:0-16127 GCA_000404065.3 Pinus taeda
CTACTATGTTTATTAATTTTTTTTATTTCTATTAACTTACTTTTATTTTATATTCTAATCATTATCTTTATTAACTCACTTTTATTTTTATTTTATTTTATTTTTATTTAAAGGAAAATGATATTTTACATAATCAGGCTATAATGAGATTATTCTAATTACTACCTTTATTTTTTTTATTTCTATTTTTTTTAGAGAAAAATGCCATCAAAATATTTATCTAGTTAAAATTTGTGTTTGAAAATATGGTCATGATTGGTATCACTCCAACCAAAATTTCTATTTTCTTTTATTTCAGATAAAAGCTAAATAAAAAAATATTTATCTTACTTAAAAGTCATGTTGAAAAGATAAAATGATAATTCTTTTAATGTTATATCAAAATCTAAAATCTTACACATATCATATAAAAACAATGATACTCAGAATCCATATTATTTATAGTCTATAATGCATTATTATATATGGTTCACATTGTTTTTGAAATTTAAGAAGTTTTAAAATTTAAAACCAATTAAAAATATCATAATTAATATTAAAGAAAATGTAACAAGAGTTTCACATTACTATGTTTGACATTACTCGAATTAAATGAAAATGAAAGTTAATTTATTATTTTCATATTTGGAAAAGTATTATTCTCTTAAATATTTTAATAACTCTGAGCTATTAGGTGGAGAATATTAGGTAGAAAATTTGATTTAGAGAGTTTTCTCTTTTTAGTACTTTGCATGCTTTCTCTGCAATGAATACCAATAACATCCCTTCCCAAATTTTGACCTCACCATGGTTACCATTAACAAAGATGTTATCACATTTTTAGTCTAAGTAGATAACATTTTAAGTCTAAGTAAATTTGTAAATTTGTATCAGCAGATAGACAATGACTCGTCTGAACACGAACAACACATCTATTGAAATTTACTCTTATTCATATATTTACTTTCTTTTCCATAATAATATTTTTTTTCTAAAAAAACTGAATTGTGACTATAGATATCGCGTAAACACTGCAAAAATTGCCTAGCCCAGCCCTTGATTTGATTTGCCTTAGCCCAACCCTTGATTTTCAGACTTTCCGAATTATAAAAGCTTTACAGAAATTCACACGCGACAGGGCAATTTTTTTGAATTCTGAAACTGGTAATAGGAATAGTAAAAGTTCGTTTAAATCAATCGTTTGGAAGCAAATATTCAGCATTTGATTTTCCTTTTCAAGAATTTTAAAGAAACATTGTCATGAAACTCACCCAATTTCATACAGCATTACCGACTCGATTTGCAACACCAGTATATATTAAGCCCATTTCATTTTGGTCTTAGACTGTCAGGGCGGAATAATATTGGAATAACCTAATCATGTAATAAAGGGATCCAAGTACCGATTGAATAACCTAATCATCTTGTAATAAAGGGATATGCATTGGTTCAGAAATTTGATAAAAAATTTATTTCACGATTGAGTAGGGTTTTATTATGACAATATCCTGAAAAGATTTTGTATTTTGAAACCATCTGAGTTGTAAAAAAGCTGTGAAACAATCCAAATTATAGAGTCAAAATTTAGAAGTGATACAAACTGTAAATTTCTATATTACATAATTATAAAGTTAGATCAATTGGTCCACTCTCGCCGATCTCAGAGTCCTTCAACCGCATGGGAATAAAAATATCTTGATTTTCGTGAAAATTTTGAAAAGCTAAACTTTTAAAACTCTGAAACATTACCAGTCCAAGAGTTTATGGGTTTAACTTTCTCTACACTCTCAGTAATTTTGACATTCTCACGGATTTGGGTTTAACTTTCTCTACACTCTCAGTAATTTTGACATTCTCACGGATTTTAACGGTCTTTCAACCTCAAATAGAAAAAATTATCTGGATTTTTATCTTAATTTGAAAAAGCTTAATATCAAAAACTTTGAAACCTTATGAATCCGAAAAGTCATACTCCGAAATTTCAGGATCCCGAAAAGTCATGGGTTCAAAAAGTCATACTCTGAAATCTCAGGAATCCGAAAAGTAGACATTTTTATTGATCTCAACAGTTCTTCCGCCACAAATGAAAATGAAAAAAAATATCTAGTTTTTTATCTTAATTTAAAAAAAATATCGAATTTTTTATCTTAATTTAAAAATCCATTTAAAACTCTGAAACATCACCAGTCCAATGGTCTAAGAACTTGTATAATCAAAAAATTTTTCCAGCTTGGTCGTTTGGAGGGATCATATAGTCGTTTGCAGAACTAATTGAAAGAGATTGTGTCTTTCAACACCTCTGTTATTATAAATTAGTTGAGGCCATCTAATTTCCGCGAATAAAATATGTATGAAATTGTTTAAGGGTTTTATGTGATTATGAACTTTTATATGAATACCAGATTGTGCCAGTTAACCAAGCTTTAGCTAAACCAAATGCTGAAGAGAATGTAAAATATCATAGCACTTATTTTACCACTCTTTCTGCTCACATCTCTCCCGTGACGGGTGTTTTTCTTGGGCTTCAAGGACTATCTTGTTATAACATAATATAACTTTTATATGATTGCGAAAATTCTGAAAACTAACCTGGATTCTAGACAGACCATAGGCCTAGCCACTGCTTAGACATGCTCTCCCAGAGTTGCAGCTCTCAAATGGTTCATATTGAGTTCTAGATCTGCAATTCTCTGCAACCCAGAAACAGTGTGCGCCCCACCCTAGCTAGACTCTCTGAAATCAACGCAGATACCCTTCCATGAAATACCTTGGAAGGCTGTTCCAAACCTCCAAAAAGAAAGCAAAAATGGTTAATAGAAATACCCAATATTTCTGGATCATTGATCAAGAAATCCCATTGTTAAATCAAGGAATCCGAAATTCAGGACATAAGAAACCGTGATTTATACGTGGCGGTATCTTTCGGTCACGGTAAACTTCCGGGAAACACATTCCCCGCTGACCGGCTCAAGTCCCTATCTACACCACTGTTTAAAAATTCAATTATTTAATGTTTGGGCGGTGGGACGGGACCACTAAGAGCATAGTGAACATAATCTAATTAGGAAGGAAGTAGATTATTATTAAAAAAATTAATTGAAAGAAGTAGATTTATTTATTTTTCATCGTTCAATGTATTCCCTTGAAAAGAAACGCAGGTGATAAAGTCAAGGTGATGCCTGGAAAATTCCCCATCTCAACTACTGTTATTTAAAAATTCAATTATTTAAAGTTTGGGCAGTGGAAGAGCATAGTGAGGGGAATCTAATTGTTTAGTAGATTTTTTTTTCATGGTTTTGATGAATTTTTCTTTGAAGTTAAGAAATTTCGAGGAAAATATGAATCATGGTTATAATATTTTTTCTGTTATAATAATTTTCTTTTCCGTATTATTGGGAAAACTAAAATAGTTTCAGAAAAATAATGATTTTGTTGGCCAATAACCTAAAGAGTACATGTGGTGAACTCAATGTTTCTCGATATATATATATATATATATAATTATAAAGGCACTCAAGGTTTTGTCAGTACTGTTATATGCATAGATAAATAATATAGAAACAAATAAATTAAAAATAAAATCTACAAAATTTAGAGTTATGTAAGTAATTTAAAATAAAGTGGAACTTTTATCAAATTAGTAGGGAATATTGGTGAGACTTGTTCTTTGTTCTTATATAAAAGGGTATCAATTCTTGCTTGGTTTAAAGCCAAGTCCATATTGCGGTGTTTCAGTTGGAGTTCATTTAGCTACAACACGGTGGATGTTTGCAGGTTTTCCATTGAAACAGACATACAGTCAGAAGTGAAGCAGAGATGGATAGATTGAGAGAAAGAAAGTATTTCGGCCTTCCCAAATGAAAACCTAAACCTATTTCACAGTCCACAGCAATTACATCTAGTCTGCAAAACAGGATGCCAGTGACGGCCAGTTGGTGGGCACACAATGGAAATTTGTGAAGTAATGATTAGTCTGCCACCTGTCCCTCCTTTTGCTTTTATAGAATTACTTGCAGATTGCTCCTTCCTTGCAGATCTCCCCCACAATTTGCATGTCAACGGGTCCCTTGAAAAGAAAAGAAGGCCGATAAAGTGAATGGGTCCCCATCTCAACTGAGGCGAAGAGGTGGTCCCGAGAACCTGCAATCGGATAAGGGTTGCCTTACATCTAGCCTACAAAACAGGATGCCAACGACGGCCAGCTGGTGGGCATACAATGGGAATTTGTTAAATAATGATTCCTCTGCCACCTGTCCCTCTTCTGCCAATGTAATTGATTCCTCTGCCAAGATCCCAACCACAGCCAGCAGGTTGCTCCTTCCTTCCTCGCAGATCTGCCTGCCATTTGAATGGGTCCCTTAAAAAGAAAAGCAGGCGATAAAATCAATTGCTAGGCGAAAAGATAGAAACGATAACTAGGGATGCAGAATAAGGAGGACCTAGACCTGCCCCCTTCAAAAAATAAGAAATAGCAAAGTGAAAGTGGTAATTCTCCTTGTAATAGGAAGAACTTTGATGAAAAACACCGAAAGTGATAAAACTAAAATAGAATGAAACTTGGATTGTTTGTTAAGCATGCTTCTATCGAGAAAATTTCGAAGATCGACCACTCAAATCCTTAATTACAACATCATTAATATATGTTAGGCAGATTCTCATTTAAGTCAAGTTGTTGAATGGAGGATGGGGCAATCTTGCTTCCTCCCTTCATTGAGTGTGGTGATAGTTGTGTCACCATCCTCTCCTCTCCATAATATGATGGTTCATTGTGGTCGAGATTGTAAATACTAAGTGTGCACCCTTTCCCTAATTAGGGGCATAGTTTAATAAATTTGAATTTAAAATTTTCAATATAATTTTTTATATTTACTAGTTTTGAATTATATATCTTTGTGTGGACACTAATATTCATTTAAAATAAAATATTTTTAAAAATTATTTTTTAAAATATGAGAACATCACACATTCAAATTTTGCATTAATAAATATGTGTGTGTGTGTGATGTTAGGAAATTAGGGTTAATATTACAATAAGGTTTAATTTTCATGCTTTTTTAGAAAAAAATTAATGAATCATTCTTTCTAAAGTTGATTCGCTTCAAGCTTTATAATTACAAAATTAATTTAACCTTAAAATCACCAATATTTTTAGATATTATATAAAATAATTAAAAATTTGAATATTTTTATAAGAAAATTCCAAGCATTTTACAATTTGAATATTAAGGACTAGTAAGATTCGTAAAGGCTTTTAAACCTTAAAATAAATATATAATATTCTTAAAATTTTCCTTGATTATTTTTTAAGTTATATATATATAACCTATGGATATTAACACAAGGTCTTTAATTTTGGTACAAAGTAATGCAAGCTAAATATTTTCCTAGAGAATCAATTATGGAATGGTTTATAGTGCCAAATAAGTCCTCCAAAGGCTCAATAATATGGAAAGCAGTGGTAAGAGCCTTTCCCCTAGTTGACAAATGGGTCAGGTGGCGTGTAGGGGATGGCCATCAAATATGAATAAGACGTTACCCTTGGTATGGTGTAGGTAATGATTACAACCTCTTTGCTCCTCTATTATCCTCTCTTGATCGTCTGAATATTACTATTGTAGTAGATGCTAGTGCCTAGCCCCCTAGACCTACGAGTCTAGCGAGCGAAATAACAATAGAATGGGATTAGTACATCAACTTATTGGCGGAGAATCATTTGTATATCAGAGACAATATTCCAAACCTACTTGTTTGGTCAAAAAGTCACCACACAAGATCTATCACTGCCAAGATGGGTTATAAGGTGTGGTTTGAATAACAATTCATTGAGGAAAGAAGTTGGTTGTGGAGATATATCTGGGGAACCAACAACCCTCTAAAGGCTAAACTCTTTGCATGGATAGCTCTTAGTGACACATTACTCATCTGGGACAAGTTTAGAAGGTGCAACTGGTCTAGTCTTAATCAATTTCCCCTATGCAAAGCACGAGAGGAGTCCCACCCTCACCTTTTTATGAGATGAAATTATATATATCAGATTTGTGAGTTTTTGTGGAAATATTTAATCCAAATTCAAGGTGGATGGGCTTGGCTTTCGCTAATGCTTTTAAAATGTGGTGGTCTATAAACAAGTTTCTTCTTTTAAAGTCCTACCTTGTCTACTTATTGCTTTTGTTTGGAAATCATAAAATCTTGTCGTTTTTCAGGACAAGTTCATCCCCCTGTCTGCATGTGCTGAAAAGGTGTCCACTTTGGCTTAGAAATTTAAGTAAAACCCTCCCCTCCCCAAACAAAGGAGCCTATGTATTCTTGAATTTGATTTCGGTTCTCCCTGGGGTTTCTTTGATGGTGCTAGCCACGACCATCCTCCACGACGTGGTGTTGGGTAGTCTTGTACTTAAGTCACTCCCATTTCTTATATGCATGATATGCCCCTCGTAGGGGGTAAAATAACAAGGCCAAGTTTGTAGCCTTATGAGTTCTACTAGAAGTGGCCTAGAAAAAAGGTGTTTGAAATCTCCAGGTGATGGGAGATTCAAAGTTGGTCATTAATTGGGCAAACCATATGCCATCAAAGTTGGTCATTAATTGGGCAAACCATATGGAAAGTGTATGCATAATTGGCATCGACGTGTTATTATCAGAGATCAAGGTTGTTCATAATTATTTGTATCAAATCCGTTTCTATCATATTTTACATGAGCTCAACATGGAAGTAAGTGGTTTATCAAAGGAAGCTCTCCAACTTCCGGTAAGCTTTATTGGACTCCATCAATTTGCACATGCTGAGGAGATTGACTTGTTGACAACCAATCTCTCCTTTTAGCATTCTAATGTATTTATGTACTTTTCTTCTTTGTTATAATTCGGGCAAAAAATGTAGACACAAGGTTTTACTCCTTTAAATTTTTGGTATCTAGGCAGCAAGGTAACATTCAATTATTTTTAAGTCTAGAAAAGCAAATCTGAAAAAACATATGAGGAACAATGTATATACTTTACCTTATCAATATATACAATATTTTTCTTTCTATATATATATATATTAAATATAATAGTAACCAAATTTGTATTTCAATAGTATAGATATTTTCTTACAGGTGTGATTAATGAAGTGTATATATGTATAATTAATAACAAGAGTAAACTAGCAATTGCCCGTAAAGGTGCAAAGTACACCCAAAGAGAAAAAGATTTGAGAAAATCATTTAGAAAAATGAAATGAATAAATATAAAAGCTCTTATTTTTAATAGAATAAGTATTGAAAAAGATTATTTGAAATTTTTTTGAGAAAACTCTATTGTTAAGAGCAATTTTCTACTTCAATAGTTGTTGTATGACAAAGTAATTTCACTTTTCCATTTATTAATTAATTATTAATTTTTTTGTCCTTGTCCTTGTTTGTCCAAGTTTGATGGTTCCACTTTTGTTGATAGGAGAAGCAAAATGTCAAATCTTGAGTGAACCTTTACTAAAAAAGTAAAAAATATTGATATACTTAATTTGTCCAAAATTTGATAGTTCCACTTTTGTTGATGGGAAAAGCAAAATGTGAAATCTTAAGTGAACCTTTACTAATAAAAAGGCAAAAATATTGGTATACTTAATTTGTCCAAATTTCATAGTTCCACTTTTGTTGATAAGAAAAACAAAATGTCACATCTTAAGTGAACCTTTGCTAAAAAAATTCAAAAATTGAATAAGTAAATATATATATATATTTATATAAACTATTGATAATAATAAAATAATACAAAATATAAATAGTAATTTTGTGATAATAAAATTTAATATTATAAATATTAATTATGATTATAATAAATAATTAAATCTGAAATTAACCAAATTAATATATAAAAACCATTTAATTAATCAAAATAATTTACAATTTTACCCAAAATTTTACATAAAATAATTAAAAAAACATAAATGCATGTATTTAATGACATTGCCCGAATTAAAATAACCCATAAGCACCGGATCAACGTTTACTGACACCTGGCCGTTTAATATAACGGAACTGAACCTATGTAATTAGGCCCTACGCTTTTCTGTTACCATTGAGGTACTACAAGAGGTACTACAAAACGCACAATAGGCAATAAAAAAATAAAATTACAATATTCTGGATTAATCCTCGAAACTTTGGACTCCACCCACACATTCACATGCTAGTCACAACATTTTTTATTATTATGGATTGTAGCTGTATGATGATGCGGGGACCTTAGGTGAATGTGCTAGTCACAACATTTCAACCTAACATTTCAACCTTTCTTTTTATTATGGATTGTAGTGGTATGATGTGGGGAATTTTGGTGGTTTTTTAAATAAATTTTTTGGTCAATTACATTGAAATTTCTATTAGAAATGAAAAAAAAGTATATATTAATTCATAATTTAAATGTTTTTAAATTTGTGTAAAATGTAAAAATTATTTTTTATTTAAAAACATAAGAATAAATATTTTTCATTTTTTTATAAAATATTATAATTAAAAAAAGAAATTATTTATGTAGATTTCAATTAAAGTTGATAACAAAATAAAAGAAAGAGATTTGGTATTTAGTTAATCAATGAATGCATAGTTGAATTTAACAATTTGCAAATATGTAATAGTTAACTTTTTGCCTTTGTTGATAAAAATTTACAAATTTTGAGACATGCTTATAATGGTTAGATTTTAAAATTTTGAATACATTAGAAATTTTTAAAAATGCTAAATCTATTTTCCAAAAACACAATTCAAACTCTCTTAATATAAAAATAAGAAAAAAAACAATAAACCAAATTCCGATAATTTTTAACTCTCCACACAAATTGACACCTCAATAAACAACACCATTTCTATTTATAACTATGTGACTTAGAAGCCCCACATACAATGATAGCCACCTGCATTGCAGGGACCATTATAGCTCCATGACACAGCTTCTTGTGATACATCCATTTCAGAGAAGACAAATGAAAAAAATGAACGTTTTTTTAGAAGAGAAAAGTGTGCACTACCTGTAATTTATCGTTCCATCTTTTTGGACATTTTAACCATCAAGCAGGCCATGACCCAGGGTTAGAAAAATTCACAACAAATCTGATTACATCATGTTTTCCATGCATCAAAGTTTGTGCATAATAAAATATCTATAATTTTTTTTTTCTAAATTTAAATTTTAATGGACGTTATAATACATTTTTAAAAGATTTAATAATTATTAATATAGTCTAATATTTAATGATAAATATAATAAAATTTAAAATTATAAATAATGAAATATTTACATAAATATTATAGATAATGATGTAATAATATCATAAAAAATTAAATTAATAAATAAAACTAAAATTTCAAAAAAAATATTTAAAACCAAAATTCAAAATCCACAAATAATTATCATCTATAAAAAGTGAAAATAGCTTGTGTCATGAAAAGCAATATGACTACATAGCCCTTATAGATATGTAAAAACCTCTAACCATTCCCATCACTTCAAGAAACACACCCTCTCATGCTCAATCAAAATTTATTGCACTTGTTTGAGAAAAAACACTCCATTGTAGATATGATCCTCTTCAAGAAACATGCCCTCTCATATTCATCCAAAATTCATTGTGATGCCTTCATGCAGAATTTATTTGGGTTGCAGAGGCTTGAGATAAATGACAGGGTTACCAATATTCTCTCCACTAAACATGGAATTGACACCTTTCAAAGTACTATCCAACCTCACTATAACATCTTCCTTGTATTTAATTTATCCTTGCTTGATGTACCCTGTCATCTCCTCAAAGAACTTTGCCATTAGATGAAGGTATTTCCCACACAGGAAGCCTTCATTTTGGCACATTTCCCCACCAAGTTGAGCAGGTTTCCCAATCCAAAAAGTTGCTTCCATTCCTGCTCACACATGTATAATATACATTAATAAATTGTAACAACCTAAGCTATTGCATATAGACTCCACTGGTATAACAATACATCATTTATAACCACCTAATTATAGCGAGAGATCATTCCACAAACTGGAATTCGAGCTTTCATATTAATGTGGTTCAAAACAACTTCCAACATGCTTCCACCAACATTACCAAAGTAGATATCGACCTCTGAGGAAGTACATATCCAACAAACAGTACAATCATATCCTCTTTTCATATTTGTCCATTACTCATTAGCTAGCCATAATACTGTAGGATAATGGTCACTCAAAGAATCTTCTACTTCTTGGGACAACGTTGTTCAAAATCTTGGCCAACACAATCTCAAGAATCAAGTCTCAATCAACCTTCTCTCTAAAATTTAAGAGTTAGTATTTATGAGAGCGTTTGAAAGAGGCAAAGTAAAGCGTAAAAGTAGATCTCAAAATTATAGTGGTTGTCCTCTATTTCGGTTCATATGTGGCAGAAATTCGTCTCATTGTCATACATGTGGTAGGCAACATGTCACGTTAGTTCATTCCATTAATTTACATGACATAAGACACTTGCACTACATTCATCACATCACTTGAATCGACTTCGATTTTGAATTTTGTTGAAACGAAGGTGGGAAGAAAGAAAATTGGATTTCACTTCTACTGCAAGGGCTCGTTCCATAGATACCTTGGTAGTAGGAAGAGTGATAGGTTATCTTCTCTTAACATATGCATTCTTACCTTATAGTTCCTCTCATGTTATTTTCCTCATGTTCTTTGAGACCCATATCTGCATCAATTCTTACTAATTATTTTGTATTTTCTGAAGGTTAGTAGTTGGGTTTCGTTACACTCATCTAAGGATCTAGAGGATTAGATTGGTTTGCATTTGGACATACAACTACGTTTGTAGGTTAGCGGGGTTATTTTGTTAGATATCATGGCTGTCAAACTTGGAAGGCTGGTTGATGCTAGCAGTAACTCATTCATAAGAAGAAAGAATGGAGAGAAGAAGAATAGGAAGGCATAAGCAATGTAACTATGATAACTTATGTTGCTTTCCCTGGGATGAAAGAGGAGTATGAGGATCTGAGATTGAGCCTCGGGGTTGCTGAGAAAGATTTCAAGAAAGCCTACCATCGCCTTTTGTTGCAGGTATGGAAGTACCCGCTTGAAATAATTTCCCAAAATTTCAGCCTCAGATATTTTTAGTAACAATAATTCCATGATTAAAACAAAAGGGCATGGTATACTTCTGACAGAAGTTAGAAATCAAAAGTTTTATGGTGAATCATGTTTTTAGGGAAAAATATCTTCTAACCATTCACAGGCCATAGAAATGTTTTAAGAATCATGATCCATGTTCAATAATTTATTTTGCATGAAAATCATATTGAACCCATGATATAATTTGGTTTCATTATAATTCTGATGTTGATATAATCGAGTTGTAGTATAATCCTAATGTTTGAAAATGAAATAACTATGGGACTCAATTTCACAATATTAATCAAGCTTATGAGGTAACTCGGTTGCCTATGAATAATTTTTGTAAGCCCCAGGGGATTGTTTAGTCTGTTTTAAGTATTGCCCTGTCTTATTTTCCACTTGGGTTGTGTTAGGACCCAGAATTGACCAATTTTGACCTTATATTTTTGCCATAATATTATCCTTTTCAGTCACAAGTTATAAGCTTTGATTATACAATGACTTAATCACCCCAAGGTACGAAGTAACTTTCCGCATATCTATATGTTTAATTGTTCATTGCATATTCGTGAGTATCTTTATATTTATCTTTGGAAAAGCTGACTAAGTTGCCAAGTAATTGTCTTAAGCCCGCAGGAATTATAATTTATAGTTGCTGTAACACCAGAAACAACAACTATGCAGTTGCTGCAACACCAGAAACAGCAACTACGCAGTTGCTGCAACACCAGAAGCAACAACTACGCCGTTGCTACAGTCAGCAACAGCAACCATCTAAAGCGGGCTATTTTGCAACAGTTGGGAATAACAAACGGCAACTATCTGAAGAACGTTGACGTGGCATGATCAAGCAGCTGTCTAAAGCGGGTAGAACACAGTCACCAGGACTTAAAACCGGAACAGCATGGGGAAACGGAAAAGGAATGTGAGAATCCCAAGAAGATGGTCGAAGTTGGTTACCAGCTGTGTAACAGCCAGAACCTAAGAAAGAATATATTATTATATTGTTGTAACAGCATTCTGTAATTCTTATTTTTGATTGAACGGGTTAACCAAATGAACTGTAACAATCTATTGTAATAGATGTCTCCTCTATAAAGAGGAGACATCTACATTAGTCAAGGGAGAATGATCTGTAAGTGAAATTTTGAGAAACATCAGCAAGTCTGAACTTTATTGTATTTGAATCTTTTGGCAGATGAATAGAAGATCGTTCTGAGTACTTAAGCTATCCTTTGTGTTCTAGGGAATCTTGTGAGAGGGACTGGGCCCACCTTCCTCACAAGATTCACCCATTTACTTTGCTGTCAAGTGTGTAAGTGTGTGATAATTTCTTTCTGCAGATACTCTGTTTGGATTCTGTAGCATTACCTCTTGTAATTCTGTTTTGCTAGCACTCTATTTTATTAATTTTTTGAAGTTATGCAAGTGTATTTCACCGGTGAATTCGAGTGCAGTGTGCATTAGAAATCTGATTCCAGGGGCAGGTGCTGAACGTCCTCACCTGGAGGATAGGGTCTTGATCCTCTGCCAACAGAGCATCCATCTCTTTGCTTTCCAGATTTGTAATCTTAATTAATTACTTTTATTTTATCAGCACTATGATAACTTAGCGTACGAATTACGTATACCACAGCTCTTAATGCTTTTAGAATTAAAGTACATACAGTACGTGGTAGCCTTTGGAATAAAAAGACTTTCCCAGGTTGACAATTAATGTGGTACTTGATTGTTTAATTAATAAACAATTCAACTAGCCAACATTTTGGCGCCGTTGCCGGGGAAGGCAACTAAAGATTTCTAAAAGCGTTAATGATTTCTTTGAGAAAATAACAGGTGCATGAGAGGATGCAAGAAACCTAATTTCACAGGCGGTAAGGGAGGAAGAAAGACTTTTACTGACGAAATCATCTCAAAGGCCGAAACATCACAGAGGACGAGTTCCCGGAGACCTGAAATCCAGTACTCCTCACAAACGGATCGACAGACGGAGGAAGTATTGGGACCTGAAAGGAAGCTGGAAGTACCGGAATACACTGAGGAACTGGTAGAAGAACCTGAAGAAACATAAGATACAGAAGATAAAGTAAGCGATTCAGGAGAAAGACCAATGGAGGATAACAGAGCAGAAGGAAGAGGGGAGAACTCACTCTCTACCCTGGAATTCCCCATTGGGGACCTCTCGAGAGGAACGACCCCTATGAAGAACATTCCCCTCTCAGCGTTACCTAACTTCCATGGGTTATCCTCTGAAGACCCGGATGAATTCCTCTTTGAATTCGATATATTATGCAGAAGTTATGATTATATGAGTCCTAATCAGAAACTAAAACTGTTTCCAGCAACACTAAAAGGGAACGCGTTGAGGTGGTTCATGAGCTTGGGAGCTCAGGAAATCACCACCTGAGACCAGATGAAAGAGGGATTCCTGGCCAAATATCAAGATTACTGCCGAACAAGAGAAAGGAAGGAAGAACTGTTTAAGATGGTTCAGAAGGAGGACGAGAGCTTAGAAGATTTTGTGGAAAGACTGCAGTACAATCTACAGAGGTCTGACCACCCCAATATGAGTAAAGATATTATGAAAACCATATTGCTGAAAGGGGTAAGAGATGACTGCTTCGACATGTTGAACATGCTGGGAAAAGGGGACATCTCCAAAGAACCATTTGATCAAATTATCAATCTCTGCATGAGGTGCTCAAGAGGAGCGGGGAACAGATCAAAGAGCAAAGATAATGTGTATTCAAGAGTTCAGAAGTCAGCCAATGGAGGAGCAACAAGAGCCGAAATAGGTAACTTATTGGAAGAATTTAAAACTGAAATGCTAAGTTCTTTTGCTTCACAAATCGATGCTCTGCAGGTTAAGAAGAAACAGGCGGAAGCAGAAGCTGCTTTAGCTATTTTCTGTTCTAAATGCAGAGGCAAACACCCACTCAGGGAATGCCCACTGGATAAGACACCTATCTGCACAATCTGCGAAAAGGACCATGAAACCCAGCAATGCCCCTCTCTGCCTGGAATCAAAGCAGCATTGCAAACAACCAAAGAAGAGGCTGAAGCAGTGTACCTGATGACACAGAGGAGGCAATGGCCACAAAGACAAGGTATGAGCTCTAACACAACATTCATTCGTTGGAATAATAATTCTCCTTTTCAAACAAACTACCCACCCATGAACCAAATGCAGTACCCACCCTTTAATGCAATGAATTTTCCACTTATGCAACAACCTAATCTCCCTTTTCCTGATCCTACTATATGGAATCCTTGGGCTCCCCAGCAACCGTATTTTAATCAATGGAACCCAAATTGGGCAGCCCAACAGATACCATTTCCTCAACAACAACAGTCTCTTTCCTTACCATCCAATACTTCGCAGAATAACCAAGCAATGAGACCCCAACTGCCTATGCAACCTAACCCCAATTCAAATAATAATAAAGCCTTGTAGGTAATCGACATTCAAAGTCAACCTGCCCTCCCTATGCAATGTAATGATATCCATTTATGCTCCGGGAGAATAGTTGAACCCATCATAGATGACATTACTGACTCTGAAAAAGAAGAAACTAGGAAGGAAAAGTCATCCAATAAAGATACTGAAATTCTTGAATCATCTCCTAATAAGACTGTCCAAACAGCTGAACCACCCTTCCTTGAAAGATTGACTCTGAGTAAAACGTTTGAGCCACCAGCTTTTAATCTTTTAGGAGAACTGCAGAATTTATATGTCAAAATCCCATTATTACAAGCACTAAGAGATGTCCCTATCTACGCCATAACTGTTAGGGATATTTGTGTCAGGAAACCTGGAAGAAAAGTCAAGGAACCCCTCACAGTTCATGTGATGGGAGAACTGACTGCTCTAATGACAGAAAAAGACCCCCTGTGAAATATGGTGACCCTGGTAACCCTACAGTAACAGTTCAAGTCAGAAAAACCTTTTGTCTCTAAAGTTCTAGTGGATCTAGGTGCTGCAATAAATATTATGACACTTGAAACAGCACAATTACTGCAGTTGAAGCACTTAATCAGGGAAACTCCAACCATTTTAGAGCTGGCTGATCGCTCTATGATTAAACCTGAAGGCGTGATCGAAGACCTGGTAATTTCCGTAGAATCTTGGAATTACCCGGCCGACTTTGTGGTGTTACAAACTAAAACAAAGTTGGGGGATCGTCCACTAATTCTAGGAAGACCTTGGTTAGCTACAACAGATGCTTTCATCAGCTGTAGATCTGGATCAATGACAATATCCAATGGGTAGGAAACTAAACAGTTGACTCTTTACCCTCATGCCACACCCATGATTAATAACGATAATTCAATATGGGTAGACTATGAGGATGAGGAAACCCAACCTATTTTAACAATCGGACAAGCTTTAACTCTCAAAAACTCAACTGAAGATGAATTAATCAGCAACTTTATTTCTGAACCTTCTTCGGTTAGCTCAGAGATACATAATCACCTCACTACAATCCTAGAATCAGAATCCCAGAACAACCTTGAAACTGAAAATTCATCTCAGATACTAGCTGGCAGTCCCTCCAAATGTGTGACAGTAGAAATCGAACCAGGTAAAACATTAAATATAAATCCTAACCTAACAGACGATCAAAAACAGCAGTTAATGAAGCTAATTAAAGAAAATAAGGAGGCATTCGCTTGGGATTATACAGACATGAAAGGGATTTCCCCTGAACTGTGCACTCACCGTATTTATATTAAAGAAGGATCCCGTCCAGTTTGTCAACCCCAAAGAAGGATGAATCCCAATCTAAAGGAAATAGTAAAAGAAGAGCTTCAAAAATTGCTAAATGCAGGATTTATATACCCCATATCCGATAGTGAATGGGTTTCTCCGCTAGTAATAGTACCCAAGAAAAATAGGAAATGGCGAGTATGTGTAGACTATAGAGCCCTAAATAAGGCCACCCAGAAGGACCATTTCCCGTTACCATTCATTGATCAGGTATTAGATAACTTAGCTGGAAAGAAGTTCTTTTCCTTTTTGGATGGATTTA
>APFE031495530.1:0-13468 GCA_000404065.3 Pinus taeda
AAATATTTAAGTAATTCTTAAATTTATTAAAAATTTATATCTATATGTAAGAACTTTTAAGTCTTATTTTCTTTTAATTAATGATAATGAATAACTTAACAAAGATTTCAATTTTGGTTTTTAGTTATAAGACTCAAAAATCCATTTCATAATCAATATTACTACATTAACCCATACCAATAAAAAGGCCAAAACATAGGATAATAAGACCTTGCTAAAGACCATCAAACTGAGGGGCATGTGTATGTAAAGAGTATAAATTGTCAATGCAATGGAAACGAATTCATGGTTATATGTATTGTAATTGCATATACAAAGTCAGTGGAAGATGCCTCTTATCATTTGATAATCTGATAACAAGTGCTGCATGCAGCCGGTAGTCCCTGTCGGGGTCTGCCACAACACAATACAAACGCTCTGTGCAACATGTCTAAGCTTTCTGTTTCGCTAAAAACCTGCCTTCGTCGAACAAACTTGCTACCTTACCTAAAAGATCTTGCTGTCTGCATCACACAATCGCATAATTCACTTAAACGAGTTTCAAAGGAAATACAATTTTCATATTAATTTAATGCCTTCATAGAAGGCTATCACAAAGGCATCTTATTCCAGAACAGAGAAAACAATCACACAATCGCATAATTCACTTGAATGTGTAATAAAACAATGCCCAGTGTGTTGGACAAGTTTAATTATTAAATACAAATTATATAATTTAATATTTCAAAATGAACATGGGTGTACTCTTCAAATGAAATAGAAAGAGTGATGAACTTTTATTTTTATATAAGTGTAATTATGGCGAATTAGATATATATATTTTTTATTTTGGAAATTTTATATAATATTTGTGATATATAATTTTTTTGTTATTTTTTAATAAGTAGTTTTTATTTATGTAGACTGAATATTTTAAATCTTTATATTACAAATCTTAATAAATGTAGTTTAATAATCCAGTTATTCCATATATTGTTGTATCAATTTAATATGTTATAGAAGTTGAATGTTTGGGGTATTGATCATTTCATAAACTTAATCTTTTAAGCACTCATGTTTCAGATATAAACCAACTTTGCTCATTCACATAACAGTCACGCTTTCTAGGATAAACAAACTTCAGTGTGTAATTTGTGTAATTTGTTCTCTGGAGAATTTGGGAACTATTGATTCTATCCTTGGAAGAGAGCGCAGAGAAACTACAGCTCTTTCCCCCGAGGTCTTTATTCAGAAACGCTGGAGACTGTGATGCAGAGAAGTTAAAAGAATTAGATATTATGTGTATGCTATAGGCTTAAATGAACAATGATATAAAAGAGTCTGGCATATTGTAGATAAAAATGCACAGAGATAGCGAAAGAAATCAATGCTGCCCTTTCTTTTTCAAGAGCTTTCAATAGATTTTTCGAATAAGTTACAAAATTAAAAAATCAATTTTGCATTATGAATATCAAATTAATGTATTTTAGAATGAACAACGAATTCATTAACTATATCATGTATTTCAGAAAGTTTAGTGTCAATGAAAAACTAATTAACTATATATTATAATAGTCATTGTTACAATGTAGAAATATAAAACATACTTTTTAATCGTTATATATATATAATTTATTTGTGTAAAACAATAAATATATGGCGAAAACATTTGAATGACACGTGGGCTTGCATTTATGGCCAAAACATTTGAATGACATGTGGGCTTGGATTCAAGCCACGTTCCCTGCATGAAAAACCACCTTTTAAACAATAAATATATGCCCAAGCAAGAAACATTTGGATGACATATGGGCTTGGATGCAAGCCACGTTCCCTGTTGCATGGAAAACCTACTTAAACCGTGAACGGCCACCTTTCAAAAGATTTGATAAAGCTACTATGAACCATATAAACCATATAACCAAAACATTAGCGCGTCAATAAGAGTAAGTAATACGACATGCTAACAGAAACCTCCCGAAATGTTTGGGTGGGAATATTGCAGATAGGGAAGAAACCATGGATTTTACTTAGATTGATGCAACTCCCAAAAATTTCTCCACCACCTTTGAATCCATCTAGGCTAACAAACAATGACAAGGATAAAGTCACGTTGTTGTTTTTCTTGGCGGACAAAAATCCTGTTTCAGATGCCTTAGCTGTTTTTCTTGGCGGACAAAGATCTTTTTTCAAGCCTTAGCTGGTATCCAGGTTCTCATTTCTAATTCCCTCAATCCCTTATGTAGTGAATTTATACAAAACCAGATATCGATAATGAAAATAACAGTAAAATTAGCTATAAAGAAAGACCCAGAGCGTAATTTTTTGGACATTCAGAGATTGATATTTGAAATTATTGGAGATTGAAACCCTCAATTTTAAATTTATGAGTCTTTAGCTTCTGCAGTTGAGGATTTTGACTTAGTCGTTCCGAAAGGCCCCGTAGAGACAGACCTACCAATCTATGCGACATAAAAGATTGCACATTTGCAAAAGGCATTCCAAGCCCTTCAAGACCAGAATTGAAAATTGCAAGCAAAGATCAAGTCGGTGCTGACCACTGAAGAAAGAAAGCTGGAGGAACAAATTCAAGTTGCAAACGAGTTGTATTTTCCTTGTTAATTCTGATACATGCTTTCATTCAAAACCATTAATAAAAAAATTCCTCTAAATACATGGCATTCAAAACCATTAGTAAACGTTAGTTCGGTGTCTATCCATAAACCCTTTTAGGCACTGCTTTGAATGATGGTGGCAGCGCTTTGGATACATTTAATAATAATACAATTTTACTGATATTTACCTGGTGTAGATTGACCCGTCCACTATCTTGCGGGTAGTAGTTCCTCGCTAAGAAAATGGTGGGATTAAGGAGGCGACAGACAACATTATGCAAAGGGGATCAGAAAGAAAATGGCAGAGAAGTTTATCAGCATTCCAAATTCTGATAAAGTCAGTGTAGATATATATAAAAAACAATCAGGCGAGATAGAGATAGATGGAGTAGCAGCTATGCAGGCCTTATATTCATATCCTTTTTGAAGTAAAAGAAATTTACAGATATTTTCAACTTTTCCAGGTATCTTAGTCCTAGAATACTTATTTTTATGATATTTTTAAAATTACTAAATCGTTAATTATTAAATTTTCATATTTAATTATTAGGGAACAAAATCAATTGAACACACTGAATCTATAATACATATCATTATAAAATGCCAAATTTATATGTTTTGTTGTGATTATGCAAAAACAGATACAGATATATATACATTTCGTTTTCACTGTTGGTACTTCCCAATCCAGAAATATTTAGACTCATAATCTTTTGCAAACAGAGACACTCGTTGGATCCCTTTTGACAGAAGCGAACACTAATATTTTAAAGTTTTTAGATAAACGATGACAATGAATAGAATGGGCATAGATTTAAGATTGTGAATAATATTGTGGTTGCAGTGGATAAGATGCGCACCTGTAAATAATTTAAGTATCCGCACCTATGAATGATATGTCTGAGACTGCTTTGCAGCGTTGTTCAGACTTCAGAAGAAGCAACTTTCTCCATACTTCTGAAGGATCCAAGCTAATGCCTCCTGTAGCAAAATGGGCCATATTCACCGGGCTTACGCTATATGCAAGTTCACAAAAGAGCGTTCATATTCCAATTTCTATTACAGAAATCATTTATTTATCAGTGGAGAAGATCTTACAGTTTATGTCTGCAGGAAATACATGAACATCGTTAAACAACAAACTAAAGCTCTGAGTGGGCATCAGAAAACGAAGAAAATTTTCGTGTCTCGACGATGGGCTCAATAACTTCTTCAGAACATGAAGAAGGTGGATTCAGAACGGAGCATGTGGTACGTATCTCTCCCTTCTTGCCCGTTAGAACGCCCAACTGCCCCATTTTATGCATTCCAAGCACAAACGTTTTGAAGAACACGATCTGGCTGGATGCAAAGCTGTCAACGATGTCTTGACTATCGGTGGAGTCTGTGTAGAGACTCTGGTCGGAGGTGAGGAGCCCTTTGTTCTTCTGCAGATTCACGTAGTATTTCTTGTCGAAAGCGTTTGGAGTCCGGACATCCAAGTTTGTGAAGTCCACGGTGTTATTGATAGTGGGGCATAATGAATAAAGATCGTCTGCCAAACTGTTTGCTAGATTTTGAGCCATAATTGCTTTTCCTGTGCTCTTGTTATATAATTGGTTATCGAAGGAGCTGCAGTGAGCACGACCAATTATGTGTCCACCTGAAGCAGAAGCAGGGCATGACAAGAAACCAGTTAAATTACTTTAAACAATTATTTTATCTTTCAAAATGTTATATTGATAAATTTCAGAAATATTTCAAAATCTCATGAATAAAAACTAAATCAATGGTTGGATCTCATTAATATATCTCAAATTCCAAAATATTCAAACGAAATCTTCCATAGAAATAAGAATGCCACATTAGTAAAATGAGCATCAGACCTGAAAGAGCTACCATATTAGTCAAACTGAATCCTTTGGGGCCAAAAATGTTCATCAGCTGTGTCACATCAAAAGTTGGAGAAGGTAAATTGGCGAGAACTACGGATTGAGTAGCAAAGCCTAGGTTGTCTCTGCGTCCAAGCGGTACTGGGTATTTTGGGCCTCCTGCCTTCAAATTGGTGATTTTTGTTACTCTTTTTGAAAATTTTCATAATAAGCAACAGAGCCACAAATCTTAATACCACAAAAGTAATGAGATTCCAGAAATATCTTAAAATTTGACTAGTTAAAAAATTAAGACTATGTTTCTCTACACCATCATATTCGAAATTATTATAAAATTTCAAAATATTTCTAAAAAGTCTAAAATCAACCTAAAATACTCCAAAAATAAAATACTACCAACCTTAGCGACAGACTCCCGAGCAGCCAAAGCCAAAATATCTGCACACGTCACAACCCCTCTGCAACTGGCTTCTGCAGCAGTTTTGATTTCGTTTATCAGCTGCAAAGCCCGGGCTCTCAGCAATAGATTTGGAGGAGCCTGCTGCTCACTGGGGTTGATCGATATGTTTGAGATTGCTTTGCAGCTTTGTTCAGACTTCAAAAGATGCAGCTTTCTCCAGACTTCTGAAGGAGCCAAACTAATGCTTCCTGTAGCAAAATGGGAAAAATGCTAATGCCTCCTGCAGCAAAATGAAAAAGGGGAAGGGAAAGACAGGTGTGCCGACTGCCATATAGTATTTGAGAAATCTGCAAAGGGCGAGCACGTTGCCATATAACATTTAGAATTGAAGAACAACGGAAGACAAGTGGCCAACTGAACACAAGTGGCTACTGCCATGCAAAATTCGTGTTGTGGAAGTCGGCAACCAAAGTTTGGATAAAATAACTTGCCGCTTCAACCAGCCTACATAGGATAAGATCATATTGCAAACTTTGCCTCCACAACCTACTTAGATAAGATGATATTGCGTCAATATTTTTTGCATCAGGCGACGTGAAGGCTGTAATAAGACGTCAATTGTTTTCCGAACCAAAAACTTTGCTTAAAAGTTTGTTGAATGAAATTGGGAGCATTAAACTTAGGTTAAAATGCCAAATCACTGGAAAAAGAACCGGTCAAAGTATAAACTAATGCTCGGTCAACGATCTATCGATTGCTAATAGTCCCAGGCAGGGACTAATAATGGAAAATCTATAACAATTCAACTGTTAATATATGAGGATATATATTATTATTCATTTCCAAATGAATATTAATTAATTTACCAATTATAATTATATTAAAAAGCTTAAATGAATGTACAAATTTTAATGGTCAATATTAACATTAAATTATAAATATTTAATAAAATTGTAATTTTAGATTAATTAAAATTGTAATTTTGGATTAATAAAATAAAAAATAGATCTAACATTCATTTATTTATTTTTTAATAAGAAAAACTAATTTTATTTAGTTATTAATCAACAATGTAAAAATTCGCCAATAGATACTATCTATGTATGCCTTCATTAGTGTTCAAACAAAACTATTAGAATTTTTATCATCACCATAAAGTTAAATTTTCCAAATTATTGAATTATAACATTAATAACTCATTAGTAAATTTTTAATAATGTCAAATGTTCCAGAAAAGATAAATATAAAAAGAATGAAGAACATTGAATATTCTAAAAATTTAACTTATTAGTTTGGCTTCATTGAAATTAAATGATATGATTCTCCAATGGGGGTGTTTGACACTAGGAACTCTATGCCACGTGAAGTATGACACTTTGAGATATGGCATGAGTAGAGGAGGGTAGGCATTAAGCCCTTCCATTACGTTGTATTTAACTACTCTGCATTTGAATGTGTGAAACATCACCCCTTACCTAAGTGCAAAGGAATAATACCGTCCTGAGGATCCATGGCGCCTATGTTATAATGGTTAAGTAGTGTGGAGAATCCAACAGTCTGGGTGTTATTTGGCTCTTTGAGGGATACAAACTTACCTATGTTTACATTTCTTCAAGTCGTGTGGATCTGGTGCCAATCATCCATTTATTGCTCCTTCTGTAGGCTTAATAAGGTAACAACTCTCTCCCTACTACTCTAGGTGAAACTTTCCTTTTCATTCCTTGGCCGGAGGGTGTGTTGGTTGAAGAACTGGCTAGTATTGGGTGTTGGTGTCTTGGGCCTGGGTGGTATCTTGCTTTGGCATTCTGGGTGGTGGTGCTTCGTTTATTTGTGTAAGGTGTATGTTTCTATTACAAGTGGTGCCACTATTTCTAGTGGTGGAGGTTTTGCTCAGGCTAAGGCTTTGGTGTTGGCTTTGTTTTGGCTCTCTGGGATAGGCATTGCATGGATTTTCCTTCTTGGGGTTGTTGGTCGAAGAATTTCCTTCGGCGAAGCCTAGTGGCTTTAGTGTCGTTCAGGTTTCTGGGAGTTTGAACTCCTAGTTTTTCTTATGCGCAGATGGGAGGTGTTCCTATGGCCTTTCCATGTGAGGGGATTTTTGGAAGTGCTAGCCTGGATTTATGATTGTTTCGTGGTAAAATTGGGTTGAGGTGACTAACGAAGCTGGGTTATCTTGCCTTCTTAGACTATGGTGTGGAGTGTTGGGTTTCTAGTGGAGGTCTGTCAATTTGTAGAGTGCGTCGTAATTGGGTGCATGGTTCTAGGTCTGATTGGGTGGACTTTGGTGTTGATTTGGGTTAGTCTCGGGAGTATGGGTTATGACACGACCATCAGTATGAAGTCGAGTTTGTGTTCCTCGCGCATGCCAGTAGAGGTGAATGCAAAAGTGTCCCGACTTAGGGAGGGGCGAATTGTGCCTAATGGAATTTGGGGTGGTGGTGTGAGAGCAGCTATTGGTAGCAACTGCCAGGGTGTCGAAATTGTGTGAGGCATCGTGCACGGGGGTCGTGGAGCATGTGGTGGGAAAAGATCATCGATCGATCCTGTGGATGGCAGGGGTAGTGATTTGATTTGGAATATTAGATTGTTGTGCTAAGATCTTCCTTAGATTATAAACAAAATGCTTTCATTGTGCTTAAGGAATCGTTAATTTTTACGAGTGAAATGAAGAGTTTTTTGTTTTTTGTTTTTTGTTTTTTTGTTTTGTTTTGTTTTTTGTTTTGTTTTGTTTTTTGTTTTGTTTTGTTTTTGTTTTTGTTGTTGTTGTTGTTTTTTTTTTTTGGTTATGAGCAATTTAACATAAGTAAGAGATTGAACAACAACATAAACATGTATTTAAAATCATCAAAAAACACATTACAACAAGCACATGATAAAAGGAGTTCACCCCTCCTGGGCTACCTCTCCTTGGTCCAGTTTCCAATGGCTTGGGCCTCTCTATTATACTCAAAAGTGTAAAAAGATGTGTTTACAATGCTCAAATGCTTCTGCCACCTACTCCAATCAATCCAGAATGTCCAAAAATGGCTATCTAGCCTCTTTTTGCATCCAATTTGGTCGAAAACTGCCATAGTTATGACTTCTGCCAGTCTTTCCACAATTTTCTCCTCCAAATCTAGCTAGTTGTCAGTTAAGTTCATTATTTGGAGTTAATTCTGGTAGTTTCGCCGAAATTGGCAGTCCCGCCTATCTCGAGATTAAGGCCGAGTGGTCACATACAAGGTGGTTAAGTCTGGGGTTTAAGGCAACGATTCTGACAACTCCATCACAAATCATAATCGGCGGAGAATTGACGGTCTTATGATCCGTGAACGTGGCATGGGGTGTCATGCGTTTCCGATATGGTGGGCCCAACAAAATTATTAACTGTAACCCCTAGTCACCTCACATCCGGGATCCTTTCGCAAATCGCAATCAGCGGAGAACCGACGGGTAACACAATGCATGAATCTGCCTTCTATGGTGTGTGATTGCGATCTGCGATTGCTATTATCACATCACAACTTGGGTATGCTGGGAGCCGATTTCTGCAATGCCTCTCTTGTTATGAAGTGTGGTTGTGATTTATCGCATCGCAACCCTAACCTTGCTTGGGGCCAATTTTTTAACACGACCAGCTTGTGATTTGCGAAATGTGGGGGCCAATGATGGCTTGCCACTTGGCGCTTCCCCATTCGCTGAGGGGCCTTGCCATTATCATCTTTTCCTGTCATCTGTTCAAGTTGAACCTGGACTTTGACTTGCTCTAACTTCTTCATACGAGCTCGGATTCAAGTGTCGTTTGCACAATTGGAATCAGAATGATGAGCTCTTTGATTTGAAGCTAAGTTTATCAAGATTCTGACACTTTTATTTTTTAGCCTAATTTTGAGCACTTGATCAGGTAGCAGGATCCTGGCTTAAGGGCAATTGTGGAGTAGGAAGCAAGCACAAGGGCGTAGGATGTGGCCGAGTTTCGAGCGCATGGGGGCGGAGCAGCATAACGAGTAACATGGGGTATGTTGGACATGCATCAACTGGGAAAATCAAGAGAATAACATATCAGGCGATGTTCCAATATGTCATGGACATGCTGGAATCTCATGACAGGGTCCGGAGGGAAGAACATGAGGCAATTATGGCCAAGCTTGAGCAAATCCATTACTTTCAATGCCACATCCGTGAAAGAATTGTGGTTGTTTGGCATGGCCAAAATCTGTTGACCGAGAAGATCGAATAGTTGAAAGCTTGGCTTGCTCACTTTATGCAACATGTCAATTGCCTATATCGTCCTCCTCCTCCTCCAAGAACAGGGCCAGATAATCTTGCTTCAATCACTTTTAATGATTGATTATGGTAACCCGTGCCTTTCTAGTTCTTTTTATTTTTTGGTATGTAAGACCTATAAGGCTGTGGATCTCTCCGTCGGTTATTTTGCTTTTTGTTTGTAGCATGGTAATAACATTGATCAACAAACCTGGTCGAGGTGAGGCCACATGCATTTTGACATCTTTGTATCTGCCTTTTGAGTAATGAAAAAACTTCAACTTACAAAAAAATAAAATAAAATGATATGATATCTATTAAAATTGTAATTTTGGATTTGATAAAATTATTAATTTTAAAGTAAAAATTAATCTAATATTCTCAAAATTTCTATTGGTTTAAGAAGTGAGATAAACTATTATAATTTATTTTTCAATTATAATCAGATGCCACCGTCATTAATTATTCTCCAAAATATAAACTTATTCTTCATCATTATTTAAAAAAAAACTATATTTTTTTAAATCATAAAAAAAAAACTCATAAACTAACCAAAAAAATTTAAGCCATAATCCAAAACCAATCCTCAAATCTCCTATTATAATCAAATTAATTTAAAAATAAAATCTCCTATTATAATAAAAATAATTTAAAATTATTTTTATCGTAAATCAAATCAAAATAATATAAAACAATTTTTTTTCGTAAATCAAATCAAAATAACCAATTTCTCTCTCATAAAATATAAATTTTAAAACTTTTACAATACAACTTAAACGTATAAAATTCAAAACATTTAAAATGCGACTATAAAATTATGAAAGATTATTAAAAAAATGAAAATGATTAATAAAATATTATATATTTATTAAGTAGAGATGAAGTGATTGACTTTTGAGTATTCACGAGAGTGGTTACAAAGACGCTCGGTGATTCGGGGAGTATGGCCGAAAATGGAATGTGACTAAGATGGAAATGAGATACTATAAAAGTACCCATGTTCTTGAAACAAGTGTTTATGTTGTTTCTTTAATGCCTTCGTGTCAAAACTGTCATTTTACTCATTGGTTGGTTAAGTCTCTCATTCCATGCTAAGCATTCTATATGTTTTACATCATATCCCCACCTACTTTTTGTGGAGTATTTTTATATTTTAATTTATTCATGAGAAATATGTTATTGTAATAATAACATCAATAAATATTTAAATAAAAGAATATAATAAGATATATTTATGAAATATTTGTCTATGCACCATGTTAATATATAGAATTTTGTATTGTTATGATGATTAGTATCTTTAATTATGAATATGTTTTTGTCATTTTATAGGATTGATGGTCTTTGTTATAAGGTCAGGGATAATGGTCTTATATGACCTTTTTATGAGCATTTATAATGGTGGGTTGGAACTCATGTTTAGTGATGGTAAAGGAGGTTTTTTTTGGAAGTTTGTTCTAAAAGCATATCACGAGGGAGTGATTCCCCTTTAAATATTGGATTATTTTTTGATCTTTGAGTATGATAGTTTTTTTGGTGAGTTTTGAGGGGCTTATTTTGTTGAAACGATACCCTTTAAGGTGATGAGTCAAAATAGACTTGTTAGGTATCAAAGTTAATTGTTGGTATTGCATACACACGTGGAGCTTAATGAAGGTCTTTTTCTTGTTCTAGTCTAGTGACACTTCTCGTGTAAAAGAGATAATGAATTGAGGTTGTTGTATATGTAAGAATATCTTAGTAGTCCTCAACCAACAAACAATGTTCCTTGCTTGCCAAGTTCAGATATATTCCTCGACCTAGCTATGCAATTTTAACTATCCCTAAATCGAATCACTGCCCCTTTTTTGGAGTTTATTCATGAAGAATTTAAAAGAGATTTTAGTCCTCAACCTCAATGACATGTTTATGTGTAGAATAGCCTCTCCTAATACTTGAAGGAACTTGTGTTTATCTTAATTGGTATCCACATGAATTGCTAACTAGTTCGCTATAGTAATTTACCCAGTACCTACTTCCACTACCAAAGCTTGGATCATTACATTTAAAATTGTCCACTTATGCCCCAAGCCAAAGTTGAAATGGCCCCTTCCTATCTAAAGCTTTGTAGAGGCACAAAGTGGGTGAAGACATATGGACACAAACTGTAAATAAGGGGAAAAGGGGTAATGGGCCAAGTCTCTGCCTACTAAATCTGCAACTCCCAAGCCTCCAACCTCGAAGGCCTCATCCATAACAGGCCCTAATAGTTCATTGACTCTAGAGGCATCAAATATCTCTTCCAGTTCCATGAGTGTGAGTAGTGGTGGTCTGTGAACCCACTCTCCACTGATACTCCTAAACTCCTAAGAAATTATATGTATTTGTAGATGGCCTCTCCAGATGACCAAAATAGCCCACTCTCGATGACTTTTACACCATTTTTATGTCATACAACAATACTTTCAATGTTATTTAGGACCCTAGGAACAACAAGGTGGAGATGTGTGATGTTATTGGTTTCTAATCAAAGTGACATATTCGATTGTCTAAGGCCTAAACAACCCTAGTAGATAACACATTGTTCACAAGTTGTTGACTCCTCTAAGTGGATAAGCATTCTTAGTTTACAACATGAAAAAATTATAGGTCTTATGCTTCATATTACTTTGTCAATCATCTAGCCCAACATTGGGGATTTTATTCAAATCGTATGGATGGAAAAGGGTGGGTAGAAGTCTTTATCGCTCCACAATTATCATTATTGTCATTAAGCAAAGTACAAACCCTTCCTGGTAAATTACATGGATCCTTTTAAACCCGGAGAATTTACTGGGGTTACCTAGTATTTATGCATCTAATGATGTAAGTGAGTGTGCCGCATTGTAGGATTGGATGGTCAATGACCTTGCCAACACCTCTTTCCTTATTCACAAGGATTTCAATATGGTGAAGTGCGAAGAAGACAATAAGGGGCACTTCATATATCTTTATCTCTTAGAAAGAAAGAAACTAGTGGGAAATGGAGGTTCAACATTGGTAATGCAACCCTTGTTGCAACTAGAGGCAAGATTTTGCTACATTACGGTTCACTTGGACAATTTTCAAAAAGAGTCTAAAAGAATATACTTATTTTTGGAAAATGTCCCTTTGTCATAACATAACTCCTTTATTTGACTTGTAACACCCCAATTTTGATCCTTTGGATGCAATATATAAAATTATGTATAAATTGTAAATAATTGTTTATAATGGTGGGAATCAAGCCACGTGAGCTCAAATAAATGACCATGTGTTCAAGTAATTTAAATGCTTCACAATATTATTATGAAATATTATGAAAATATAAATAAACCCAAGAATAACAAGATTTGAATAGATAGAAATGCTTCTTTATTATCAAACCCTTAAGGTAGGGTAACACCATACATTCACTCCTTAAGGAAGGAGAACACTCCACAAGCCATATGCTTGTTCATACAATAGTTCTTCACAATATTTCTTGACATGGAGTCTCTAGCCTCTATATAGGCTGTTACACAAAAATATTGTCACCTTGATTATTTGCAGTCAGTATGGGTCTATCACCACCTATACCAGCTTCCTAAGCAAGTCTCAGACCTCAGCTCTTCAAAACAAGCTTTAGAGATGAGAGAAAGACATCAAAAAAGCAATGTAACTATGGTTCCGCGCTTTCTCTCACTTTTGCATGCGGGCTCGCACCTTTTGTTCAGGATATCTGCGTACTTATACACTCTGTATGTAAAGGGGAGGGTGCGTACCCCTGTGAAAGTCAAAAGGCGCAATTTTTATCTTAAAAAACTCACTTTGGGTTTGTTAGCTACCTATACCAATAGGTTTCATTTTTCATGATTGGCAGGGGAAGTGCCAATATGATCTACTTTGGTGATACAAAGATCTCATATTCTTGTGGAAGAACTATACTTACATTTGGTTGATGCTGCCCTACTTCTGAATGGGTGATCCAACAACCTAAGCTAGGTCATGCCATGTTTCAATTTTTGTTGTAGATCAGAGAAAGAAATCTGTCCAAACAACTCAATCTTGGCAGGTAAAGTATATAGGTAGAGAATGAGGGTTCCCAACTGCTTAATCTAGGGCCTTGGAAGCAATAAGGGTAGTTTTAGATAGAAAATCAAAAGAAAAAGCCAAAGGAAAAGAAAAGGCACAGAAGGGTTTGCAAGTCTAAGTGCACCCTCCTTGGAGTAACAAAAAATGCTAGGCAATAGAGTGGGTAGGTAGATGGGGTTGCAGAAAGCATGGTTTATTGCATTTCACTGGCCTAAGTAAAGGTAAAAACATGGTGCCAGTGCAGATTTCCTATTTCAGCAGTCTTACAGCAACTTAATGAAGCATGT
>APFE031495534.1:0-32156 GCA_000404065.3 Pinus taeda
ATCCCCCCTTAAGAACAACTTGGGATAGGATTGAAGGATTTACAAATATGACACAATAGGAGAAGGAAGGATGCACTAGAGCCTATCCCCCCTTAGTGACAACTTCCTGAACTCCAACCATAAATCGAAGTTTAATAGACTTCGCCTCTGTGAGAGCCTTTGTAAAGATGTCTGCAACTCGATCATCGGTTGAAAAATATTGCACTTCAAGAACATGGTCGTGAATGAGCTTTCCGATTAAGTGCATGTGAAGTTCAATGTGTTTGCTACGCTGATGTTAGACTGGATCTTTGCATAGTTGAATGGCACTTTGATTATCACACCAAAGTGTAGTCAGATGTTGCTGCTGAAAGCAAAACTCTGACAGGATCTGACGAAGCCACAAGGATTCCTTACTAGCTTCTACGGCACCATGATACTCTGCTTTTGCTGAAGAAAGAGAAATGGAACCTTGTTTCTTGCAAGCCCATGTAATAGGTCCTGAACCAAGAGTGAAAACATAACCTACAGTAGACTTCTGATCATTAGGGTCACCAGCCCAATCGGAATCAATGAAACCAACCAATAGAGGAGATGCTTCAACACTGTAATGAATCCCAAACTGAACTGTACCTCAAACATAACAAAGTATTCTTTTAGCTGCTTTCCAATGACTTTCATGTGGGTTTTGCATAAACCGAGCAACAAGGCCAACAACAAAGGAAAGGTTAGGATGAGTATGGGTTAGATACAAAAGTTTTCCTACAAGTTGATGGTATAAGGTAGCATCAACTTCAGGGGAAGTACAAGTGACTGAAAGTTTGGCTCTAGACTGAAAGGGAGAAGGGGCTGGCTTATAGTCTTCCATGTGAAAATGGTGTAGAAGATCACAAGCATACTTGGACTGGGAAAGGGAAATACCTTCCTTGGATTGCAAGACTTGAAGACCACGAAAATAATGCAAGTGTCCTAAGCCTGTCATTTCAAACTTCTTTTTAAGGCTGGACTTCACATGGTTTATAAGGTTGGGATCACTGCCAATGAGGATAAGGTCATCAACATAAAGAAAAATAATGATAAGAGACTTGCCCACTTTCTTGGTGTAGATAGTATTGTCAGAATGACACCTAGAAAAGCTAGATTCTAAAAGAAAGCTATCCATTTTGGCATACCAAGCCTGAGGAGCTTGCTTGAGACCATAAAGGGATTCCTTAAGCTGACATACAAGGCTGGAGTCTGTTTGTATAAAGCCAATAGGTTGTTCCATATAGATTTCTTCATGCAAGTCCCCATGCAAGAAGGATTTTGGACTTCCCATTTGAAAGAGGCAGCAAGGGAAAGAACAAGGCGGATAGAGTTCATTTTGGAAACAGGGGAGAAGGTTTTAGTATAGTCAATGCCTTCAACTTTTGAAAAACCCTTAGCATCAAGACGAGCTTTATGTTTATCAACTTTCCCATCTGGTCCATACTTGGTTCTGTAAACCCATTTGCATCTAACAAGTTTTCGCCCTTTTGGTAGAGGAACAAGATCCCATGTATCATTTGCCAATAATGAATGATATTCTTCATTCATAGCTGCGTCCCAATCTGGATGGCCTAAGGCTTCTACAAATGTGTCAAGATCATAATTCACTGAAGCTTGAGCTAGTAAAGAAGAGGCTCTATCAAACTGAGAACGTGTACGTCGCTGATCTGTAGGATCACCGACAAGATCACCTGCTGCATCCCGAGTAGCACGGATCTATTTTGGAAGCTGAGGAGCTGAAGGAGGATCTTGAGAAGGTGGGGGAGGATTGTCATCCTCGCTTTCATTATCTGAAGAAGAAATATTTTCAATAGTAGAAGAGATAGAGAAAGGTGGCACATCCGTCGAACTAGGCTCATAGGCCGATATATTTTCAGCAAACTTTACATCTCTTCTAATGATAACATTTTTGGACTTAAGTGGAATAAGTCTATATCCTTTGACATCTTCATAATATCCAACAAAAATACATTTTTCACTCTGAGTTTATAAAGATTTATGTTTCTCATCTGAAATATGGTCCCATGCTTCACTTCCAAAAACACGAAAGTGACTTACATCTGGTTTAATCGAGCTCCATGCTTTTTTTGGAGTGATATTCTTTAAAACCTTAGTAGGAGTGTGATTTATTATGTAATTTTCACAATTAATTACTTCTGCCCAAAAATTAAGACCAAGTCCTTTAGATTGAAGCATACAATTAGCCATTTCCTTTAAGGTGCGGTTCTTCGTTTGAGCTACACCATTTTGTTGTGGAGTATATGGAACAATATGTTGCATTTGAATTCCATTCTCAGTGCAAAAGTTGATGAATTTGTTGTTAACATATTCTCCGCCATTATCAGATCTTAGCTTAAGAATTTGGTGTCCAGATTGTTTTTCAACAAAGGCCTTAAAAGCCAAGAACATGTTAAATACTTCACTCTTGAGTTTTAAGAAGTATACCCAAGTGCATCTAGAGAAATCATCAATGAAAGTTAAGAAATACTTGTAGCTAGAGAATGAAACAACTGGAAGTGGACCACATAAATCACTATGTACAAGCTGTAAAGGGGTTGAGGCGTGCCAAGAGGCACGTTTTTCAAAACTGTCCCGATGATGTTTTCCGAGTACACATCTGGAACAAACACCATCTCTGCAAGATACCCATTGAAGACCTGTTCACCATATTTTTTCTTTACCATAGATCTGAAGGGAGCCAATATTTAAGTGACCACATCATCATGGCAAAATTTGCTCACTTCATCATTATGAGTGGACAAATACCGAGGAGAAAGATGTTGACGCCAAAGTTGTGAAACTTATACACCTTGAGAATCATCAACAATTTCCATAAGTAGGCTAAAAATCTGTCTAGGATCTCTTAGGTCCTTAATTACAACCATCATTGAGTTTGAAAATTCAATGATTTTTACCTTCACCTGAATGATTATCTGACTATACAGATAGAAGGTTGCAGGATAAGGTTGGAACACATAATACATCCCTAAATTGACCATTGTCTATATGAACAGTTTTAGTCCCTACAACACTAAGAGATCTATCATCACCAACATATATATTTTTGGTGTTACAATCATTTAAAGAAGAAAACATGGCTTTGTTTTTGGCCATGTGATAAGAAGCTCTAGAATCAATGAGCCACTCATGAGAAAGAGAGGAAGAAGATACATTTAGTGCGTAGCCAGACCGAGATGCTTGACAACCAAATGCAGAAAGTGTCATTCCTGAAGATGAAGTTGAAGTTGAAGAGTTCTCCAAATGGATGTTATGCTTCTTCATTGCTGCCTCCAAGGCTTCCATCTTCTTAAAGCATTTGGATTCTAAGTGGCCATCTCGATTACAAAAGTGGCAGTGTCTATCATTCTTCTTCTCTTTTTTTTTTATTTGCCTTATCATTTTGTTGGAATGATTTTTCATTTTGAGGCTGAAATTGCTTAGGACCCTTGTTTGGTTTAGGACCATTCCTTTTAGGATACAATTTCTTAGGATTCTTTGAATTTGGTTGTTGTTGGGCGGTTAATGCTTTCTTAGAAGAGTTTCCAAGATTAAGAAGACCAAGGTGTAAGAGTTTTTCTTATTATCTTATTAAAGAATCACAAAAAGAATCAAAGGAAGGGGACGTGTAGGCTTGTCCTTGAGAAATGAAGGCTTCTCTTTTAGAATGGAAGGCGGAAACAAACACAGAGTAGGCTAGTCCCAACTTAGTAAGAATGGAATAGATAAGGTTACTATCTTCTTTTTTAACCTTAACACCTTCAAAGAGAAGTCTAAGGGTCTTGAACTTGGACAAAAAATCTTCAATGCAAGAAAAATTATTGGGGTCCAATGTAAGCAACTCATTTTCGAGTTGATGGGCTCTAAGTTTTTAATTCCAAAAACTTTAGTAATTATGTTTCATTGCTTCATCAGGAGTATCAAGTTCTCAATATGGAATCTAAGATCTAGAAAATTGACATCCCTATCAAACCACATGCTTGATCTTTGTCTATTTTCTCATTTAGTTGCCTTATCTTCAACTTTCGGTTTTGGTTTCTTGGCCTGTGGCTATTCTGTAGAGACCTTTACTTCTAAGTAAATCCATAATGTAGGACTCGCCACTTGGAAGTAGTTGGTGCTGTCAAGAATAACTTGGCATGGACTTTCCATTTTAACAGAAATTGAAGCTATAGATGCTAAAACTAAGTGTTCCAATAGAAATATCTCGAAAAATTAGGCTGGTTAAAAAAAACGGCTCTGAAAACGGCTTCCAAATGAAGAAGTTATGGCTTTTTGAAGAAAAGTTGATGAAGATGCCGACGAAGTGCGGGAATGTGCAGAAATGAATGATAATGTTAAAAAAAATATCTGCGCCCTTTCCAAACTTAATATAATTAGCTCAAAAAAAATAAGACTTGAACTCAAGACCTCTACTCTCATAAATTAGCTTTGGACCAAGTGAGTTAAACTAAAAGTTTAGTAATTTTTGGAAAAGAGGAAGGGGTTTTTTTTTTTTTTAGTCACTGAAGCTTTGGGCTGCGTGCTTACTTGAGAAAGATCTTTTTCCCTGGAAAAAAAAACACAAAACCCAACACGGGCATGCAAAAAAAATAAAAAACAAACCTTCCGGCTTGAAGTTAGCTTTACCCGGAAACTAGATATTTTCCTCAATGTTTCTAATTTTCTGAGATCACACTAAGGCGTGGCGGAAAAGAGCATACGCATGAGAAAAATCCTTCCTCTCTATTTCTGATTTGCCCAGATTTCACAGAGTCGCAGGGAAAAGAGCATACACATAAATGAAAGGTATAGATCCGGTAATAAAAAAACAAAGAGCTAAATAAATCGAAATAAACAAAGAGAAAATAACTAGAAACTGCAAATAAACATTGTATACCTCCAGATCTTAAAAATGACGCCGATAGGGCTACCATAAACCTTTTTGCGTGAAATGAAAGGGATTCCTCACTGGAACAGATGCGCCTAACACAATAGAGCAGCCCAATAGGCCCGAAAGCAGTCATAAACAGTAGATCTAGGAAACGACAGTTGAATGCAGTTCTACCGGCTTCAGATTTGGATCACCAATAGACGCAACCCTCAAATAGCTTTGATACCATGTAGGAATTTACAGGGTAAGTTCCTCAGACATAACACCAAAGGACACCACTCACAAACAAATCACAGATCAATACACCAATATTTTTGACGTGGTTAAAACCCTCAAAGAGGGAAGCAGTCCACGACTTGAGCCAACGCGACCACTTCAGGCAATTTATTAATAAAAGAATGAAAATTTACATAAGATTCTCTCATGAACAGTTAACCTACAAATGACCCTCCATGCTCTTTAAATAGAGATCATGGACCAATCGGGTTTTAAGCCACAGATCAAGTGTTGGTAATACTGAGGAGAGAATGAACCGTCGGATCACTACATATCGTGACCGTCAGATTGTAAGTTACAAAAGTACATAGTAAAGAAACACACTTTACCTAACTCTACACTAGACCAAGTTATACTTAACTATTTCCTATGTGTCAGAATATTCTAACACTTTTGCTCTAGTCACAAAGTACACTTCTATAAGAACTATTGTTTCTATTGCTTCAATTATGGGTTGGTGGTTACATTAGGTGGATGAAAATATCGTGTTCCTCAATGGTGTGATTGAAGAGGATGTGTACATAGATAAACCTCAGGGATTTGTGATACATGGGAAGGAGTCACATATCTGCATATTAAAGAAGGATTTGTATGGACTCAAACATGCACCTAGGGCATGGTATTCTAATATTAATGGATACTTGATGAGTTTGGGCTTCACCAAGAGTGATGCAAATCTTGACCTTTACTCCATGGTTGTTGATGGTGATCTTTTGATCTTGGTCTTGTATGTTGATGACCTAATGCTTACTGGGGTAGAGAGGCTCATTGTTGGGTGCAAGAGGGAGTTGGATTTGGAGTTCAAGATGATGGATCTTGTCTTCATACATTATCTCTTGGGATTGGAGCTATGGTGGATACCCAGTGAGATATTCCTTGGACAAGGGAAGTATATAGTTCAAATCTTGATGAGATTTAGTATGATGGACTGCAAGTCCATGGCTACACCTATGGTGACAAATTTGAAGAAGATGAATGATTTTGCTTCAAATTTAGATTTTAGGGATCCCACTATGTATAAGCAGTTGATTGGATCCTTAATGTACTTGGTTAACACCAGACCATATATTTTATTTGCAATGAGCACTCTGAGTCAGTTTATGGTTTAGTCGAGGCATGTATATTGGGTTGTAGCAAAGTAGTGTTGAGGTACCCATATGATACATATGGATATGGTATGAAATATGTCTTAGGTGGTGAAGTGAGGATGCAAGGATGTGTTCATTCTGATTGATTCGAGGGTGTAGTCAACAAAAAGAGAACCTCTAGGTGTTGCTTTAGCTTGGGATCAACTATGATATCTTAGTTTCGCAGGAAGCAAAATTTTGCCATAGGCAGTACAACAAAAGTAGAGTATTTCACAACTAATGTCGTAAGTCCAAAAGAAATGTGGCTTTGGAAGTTTCTTGCAAAGTTATTTCATCAGGTGCTAGAGACAACCTTGTTATATTTTGATAATCAAAGTTGTCAAGATTTCGGAGAATCTAGTATTTCATGACAAGTCGAAACACATTGAGATCAAATATCACTTTATTTGAGACATGGTGTAGAATGGAGTGAAGCTCCAGTACATATCCATAGATGAGAAAATTGCAAGCATTCTCACCAAGCCTCTATCTAAGGGGGAGTTTGTATACTTCAAAGACAAGCTTGGCATGATTTAGAATGTCTCTCTCATTGAGAGGGAGTGTTGATGTTTTTGCAGCATTGGGCACACATTATCCGATGGGGTCATGCTAATGTGACTAAGGGAGAGTGATACATTCATCCAAGGGGCCAGGCTGATTTGGTTAGGGGTTAATTGCCTAGGGGAATATTGAAATTTGACAACGAATTATGTAAATATGTGCAAAAACTGTATTAGTTATTGCCAAGTTAGTTTTATACCAAAACAACAGTTATGTAATGGAGGAGGCTCTTATAAAACTGATGAATTCCCAAACTATTGTAATCATGGAGAATCATTGTTTATCAAATAAAGAATCCAATCCCTTTCCCCATGGATGTTTCCTTGACACACTGTCAAGGTTTTACCATGTAAAATCTTATGTTTTACTTGTGTGTTTGCATTCGGTTTCCATTCAGTTTCATTTCTTTCTTGTTTAATTAACCAATCAAACCTACACGTGGTATCAGAGTAATATATTGAGTGAGCAGGACAAAGGGAGCCTCAAGAAATAAAGTCGTCCATCGAAGAGAAGCATAGTCAGCCGCAAAAAAATTCGTTGTTGAAAACTGTCGTCGAGAGGTTGATGAGGAGGTGTTGGCCCGTTGAGTCTTTTTCAAGAGGAGCCTGCTTGCTACTACCAATTTCTTGAAGATAGCTGGCGTTGAAGAGATGAAGCCACCATTTTTGAAACCTGTTGCAGTTGAGTTATAAGAGCACGTAGCAGTCAATTTGATGAAAGCCGCCAACTCAGCAGTCATTTGAATGAAAAGCCACCGTTATATTTGTCAATCACGCAGAGAGGAGGAAGAGGAATGTTGATGTTGAAAGAGTCGTTGTCGTTGTTTCCATCGAGGAAGAAGATTGTCGCAAGATGAAGTCGCCATGTTTTTTAAAGAAGTCTGTCAGTGCCAGAGACAGAGCCGTTTTCGATTCTCTGAAGAAGAGTGTATTTTTTTGTTGTTTGCCTGCCTGACTCTGTTGAAATTCGCTAGAGGAACAACCTGCTGTCTAAGGGTTTGGTGAAAATAGAATTGTTGTTTGTACAGGTCAGGTAATTCTTTTTTTTAATTTTGATAGCAGAACAAAAAGAAAAAAATTATTGAATGCAAATTTTTTTTGGTAAGGTTTCTTTGGTTGAGAAAAAAAAGGAATTTTTTAAGGAGCGGTGAAACTGATTTTTTTTTAATCTCAAGTAACTAGAAAATTTGGAATAGGGTTTGAAGTGGGTTTGAAGTTTTTTGTGAAAATTCTGGAGTTTTTTTGGGTCAATTTCAGAAATTTTTTTTTTTTTAAGAATTGAATCAAGAAGAAGGAAGAGAATCAGAATTTGTTTTGGTTTTTAAACAGAAATTGGAAGTAAAAGTGAACCCTTAGTTAGAAGAATCCTAGGAAGAAAATCTGGAAGAATATTTTTTTTAAAACCCTATAGGAAGAAAATGGCCAAGATGACGAATGAAAAGTTTGAGGTGGAGAAATTCACTGCCAAGAATAACTTTTCTCTATGGAAACTGAAAGTTAGGGATTTTCTTGTGCAACAAGGGTTGCACAATGCTTTGGATGGTGTAAATAAGAAACCTCCTAGCATGACAGATTCAGACTGGGAGGACTTGGATGCTTTAGCTCTCAGTACCATCACATTATGCCTGGCGGATGAAGTTCTCTTCAACATTGTTGAAGAGAGTACAACTGCATTTTTATGGGAAAAACTGGAAAAACTATATATGAAAAAATCGTTAACCAATAGAATTTATTTGAAAATACAATGTACAGTCTTTGGACGAAGGAGGGTACAAAAGTTGCAAAACATTTAAATGTTTTTAATACACTTATATGCCAATTATCAGATATGGAAGTGAAAATTTAGGAAGAAGACACAGCTATAACCTTTTTGTGTTTTCTGCCCGAGTCGTGGGACCACTTCGTAACTTCAATCAGTTTGAGCACTTTTGATTCTTTGAAATTTGAATTAGCTGTGGGAGCCTACTTATCTGAAGAAGTATGGAGGAAATCTAGTACTGAAACAACTTCACTAGAAGCGATGATAGCCAGAGGACGGTCAAAGGAAAGAGGAGAAAAAACAAGGGGATCTTCTAGATCAAAATCAAAGGCAAAGAAGTGTAAGGGGAAATGTTGGTACTGCAATAAAATTAGACACCTCAAAATAGACTAAAAATTCAGCAATGTGAAAATCAGAAAATAGGCTAAAAATCAACAACTATTCTACTTCCCAAACCCAAAATTTTGCTTTAACTTTTCTTTTTTCTTTTATATTTTTTCTC
This sequence comes from Pinus taeda, assembly GCA_000404065.3. Taxonomy (NCBI): domain Eukaryota; kingdom Viridiplantae; phylum Streptophyta; class Pinopsida; order Pinales; family Pinaceae; genus Pinus; species Pinus taeda. The sequence goes on from APFE031495534.1 coordinate 9,101, forward strand.
CTTTTTGGGAAGTTTTTTTAAATTTCCATGATCAATCAGTGCACTCAAATGACCAATGTAACCATGTATCCAGTGACTAGTTAGATGGAAAAGATCAACATAGTCAACCCTCCAATGTAACCAATTATAAAGTCTCATAAGTTGGAAGTACGCATTCATGTGCTTGTTTCTTAAGAAACTAACGTAAATTAAAAAATTAAATTTGAATCATAGTACCTCAAGAGTGATCAATAAGAAAGAATAGGAGCCAAGGATACTCAAATTTTCATCTTGAAACACTTCTATAATTATGAGCTCAACAAGATCATATGTAACCTTGACATCCAAGCAATAGTCGATAAGGGGATTTCCTTGAGAAACAAAATTTAAATGTGAGATTATGGGAAAATTATCTTCTAGTTGAACCAAAATTTCTTCCCCTTGTTGCAATGGTATTTTCTCTAATTATTCTTGAACCATCATGGGGATAAGCTATGACAAGGCCTCTTGTTTTTCTGATTTTGAATGGTTGATTTGTTTCTCTTCTTCTTGAACCATACATCTCAGTTGAATGAACCAACAAACCCATTTGAAAAATTTTCTTTTTAGCTTCATCTTCACAAAAATATACACATGACTCTAGTGGTGCAATTGTTGGTTCATGGTCATTCAAGCATGAGTCACTTTCATCATTTTTATCACTATAAGCTTGAAGAGATACAAGGTTTCTATCATTTTGTTCTTCTACAGTAGCAATAAATTCATGTACTATTTTAGGTTTCAAGAAATCTTGCCCTAAATTTGTTGGTATTTTACTCCAAAAAAGAGTACAAAACCCCACATAAAAATAAAAAGAATAATCCATCATAATTCCTCGTGGTTAGATTGTAGGGGGAATCTCATGATATGTATCGATAAATTTGACATGAAATTTGGGAAGAGTTTCATATTTTCTCTTCTTAATGCGAGAAAGTTACCAAATTTTATCTTGTTCCCACTGAAAGTATTCAATATCGATGAGCAATCATGATATTTCTTGTGTATTGTTGAATCATGGGAATTTCCTCTTTCAACCAATATGATTCAATATAACCTGTAATGAAGTTGTCAAGTGCGTAAATTATTTTACAACAATTTATAGATATGTATAAAATGAATATAAATAATAATTATAATAAAATTTAATATAATATAATCATTAATTATTAAAGAACATGTTGCAAGGGACATATATCTTTATGAATGGTCAATTCCTTTTAGGTATATATATGGGGTCCTAATTGTATTCCATCATATAATTTTATTATTTTTGAACTAGAACAATAATATTTGAAGAATCAATAACTTTTAAAAATTAACTACCACTATTACACGAGATACAACTATTTCATAAATTCCATAGAAAATCTAGTTACTACGTCTCAGGAGACTTGGATCCACAAAACTTAGGAAACAGATTATTCACCAAACCACTAGAGCTAATATCCTTTGACTTTTAAAAAGGATGACATGGAGGTGGGATTTAATCCACTTATGTGTGCATGGGTCATGCAACCATTTAATATGTATTCCATCATATCATTTTTTATTATAAATGGAACAATTATATTTCTATTAAACAATCTGGATTATAGCCAGAACCATTACATTCAGAAGAAACAATAGTTTTACATCCCTTCAAAATTTCTCTGCCCAGAGTATATGAGATTTCATAATTGTCTTCCCTATATTTTCTACAGTATTTTCCTTATAATTTCACCAAAAAAACCCATTAATATTTACATACTTGCATATCATAAAAAAATAAAAAATACTACTTTTATATACTAACTAGTTAGTTTCTTCTGACTTGTGTTTCTTCGTTTCTTCCATATTTGCCACTTCCACTTTACCCTGATGGCCTGCTTCCTCAACTTCATGTTTCTCAATATCTTGTTGGATCTCTAGTTGAACAATGAAATCGGGAGGGAGAGCTCCCTACTTTTCGTGTGTTGGATCATTTTCACCTCCCTCTCTAATGCTAAACACTTCTTTTAGAACCGACACAACAACAATCTCCACCTTCTACTCTGAGTTCTCCACCTTTCAGTCAAGGTTCGCTATCTTTGACATGATTACCTTTGATTCCACCTACAAATTCTCCATGCCTTTCCTCAAGCCTTCCATATGACCTATGACAATAGTAAAATGTGATCAGGTCTTAGAGACAATTTTCCCTCCAATTCGAGAAATCATGTCCTCCACTTCCTACCTGAACGCACCGAATGAATTCTCAGAGGAGCCTCCAATGTCATTGTTCGACAGAGAAGCCATTTCTTAACATAATGAGCTTTTTAGGGAATCCATAATGCATATTCCCTTCATAGCCATTTTATTATAGCCAAAATCAACTCCAAATCAATGGCACGAGAGGTCCGTTCATTTTTAATTCTATTTTATATTTCACTCCCCGCAACCAAATTATTTTTCATTGCTTCTTGCTCTAAAATGTATTCCCACACGATCGCCCTTAGATGATCCTGCTCAAGCTCAGAGAACACCATTCCTTCACATCTTATCTGCCTTAAATCTCATAATACAAACTCCCAACTATCCTTATTCATGTTGTTATTCCTCATAATTAACCATCTATGGATTGAAGGAATCATCTTATCTGAAAAGTAATTTAAACCGTGAACAATTAATGGCCATGAGGAGTTTAAGGAACAATGAAAACATTGTCATCCTTAGAGAAGAAAAAGGAGGAGCTACAGTGGTTATGGATAGAGATGAATATACCTTGAAAATGAAAGACTGCCTTTATAACAGTGGCAGCTACAAGAAGCTAAATGATAAACCTATTTCCAAAATTACTAGAAAGGTTAAGAAAGCGATCAAAGACTCCAACCTAGATGAAATAATGAAGAATCTCTGGTCTCCTAATAGTGAAATCACCCCTCGAATTTATGGAGCTCCAAAAATACATAAGGCATACACCCCCCTCCGACCTATTGTTGACACTATTGGGGCACCCACATATGAATTAGAAAAATTTGTTGCTAGCATCCTAGCTCCTCTTGTTGGCAATACTAGCTCATTCATAAAATATTATAATCATTATGTGGAATTCATTAAGAAAGAAAAATTGGAGCCTGGTGATAAAATTGCGAGCTTTGACGTTGTCCAACTATTCACAAAGATCTCTTTCGAGGAATATGTGAAGGTCGTAAAAGAGGCCACGGATACCCAAATTGCAAAACTTGTCAAATTATGTCTTTGATCCACCTTCTTCACATTCCAAAGGGAATTCTTCGAACAAACAACTGGGGTAGCTATGGGATCATCGCTATCTCCCATAGTAGCTAACCTTTTTATGGAGAAATTTGAAAGAAATCTCTTGACACTTTCCCCTTGAAACCTAAATTTTGGATTAGATTCGTTGATGACACCGGTGTCAATTAGCTGCATGGGGACAAAGAATTAAGTAATTTTCTAGATCACCTTAACATCATATCTAATGACATAAATTTCACAATGGAGGTTGAAGAAAACAACAAGATACCATTTTTATACATTCTTCTCATAAGAAATGAAGATGGATCGCTTGGACATAAGGTATTCAAAAAGAAAGCTCACATTGATAACTATCTACATGCCTACTCTCATCATCACCCAACTCAGAACATGGGGGTACTCAAGACTATTTTCACTAGGGCCTTCAGAATATCAGATAGCTCATATACGGAAGATGAGATAAAATACTTGAGGAAATTATTTGAAAACATCGGATATAAAACGTGGGACATCATTAGGACCATTAGAAGAGCTAGATCTAGAAATGGAGACAATGAAACTATAGTGAGCACCCAAGTTGCTAACAGAAGAGTGTATCTACCGTACATTCAATGAGTCACGAACAAGTTGGCCAAGGTTCTCAAAAAGAGGGATATTGAAACCTCTTTCAAACCCCCATTAACCATTATACAAATGATGAGATTAGTAAAAGAAAACCTTGATCACCTCCAGATGAAAGGCGTCTACAAGGTCATATGATCATGTGGAAGTTGTTATATCGGTGAGACTGGAAGGTCATTCAAAATTAGACTAAAATATCATAGCCCAAACATAAAAAATGGTAGAACTCGATCCTCAACCCTAGCAGAGAATTCAACAAAAACTTGTCAACATATCTACCTCGAAAACACGAAGGTCATCGCTAATGAAAACGATAAATATAAAAGAAAGTGCATGAAGCCCTTGAAATTATTAAACATCCCCATAATCTCAATAGGGATGGGGGCCTATAAGTAAACAAGAACTGGATTCCCCTACTCTCTCATAATCATGCTCCGTCACCTTCCTCCACCCATTAAACCTTCCCCTTTCTCTCTCCTCTCTTTCCCTTTGTTGCCCTACCCTATTACCTATTTCCCGTAGTTCCATCTCATTTCTTTCCTCTCATTTTTTTTTCCTTAATCTATTTCTTCATCCATTTCTATCATACCCACTTTCCCATGCCTCTCATTCCCTTGGTGTCATTTTCATTTCACTCCTTAATCCCCATTATTTTAACCTCCTCATCACTTTTAATTAGTATAAATCCATAATTAACAATAATGATGATATTAATTATTTATTTAAAAATTATAATAAGAATATTAATTACCTATTGATATCAAATTATTCTAAATAAATACATTTTTAATGTTAGTAGTATTAACTTTGGTAAAAATAGTTTTTTAAATTATCCTCCCATTAAGATTAATATATAGCTTAATTAAAAATTTGAATGTTCTTATTTACATAAATTTATTATTAACATAATGGAATGTTATTATATTAAATAATCTTTAAATATAATGTTTATCAATATAAATAGAAATATTGAAATAATTAAATATTAAAACTAAAAAAATTAATTATTATATTTTTGGCCTTTCTTCTTATTTGAATTTAACTATTGGTCGGCTCCCTCTTTCATTCATTTTTCTCCGTCCAAAACCTTATTTATCTCCTCTTCTTCCTTCTCTTCTTGGCAAGTTTTTCCTAATGATGAGTCATGGTACTGACTCGAAACATCGAAACAAAAATGAACACTGTGGCTACTCTGAGATCTCATAATCAAAATCCTCATCACAAAAATCTCCAAACTCTCATTAATCCTTTTATCGCTTGGACTCCCACCATAGAACAAATGTGCCAAGGAATAAATATGGAATTTAACCACCCTGTTAGTGGATTCACCTTCTCAATATTCATCCTGCACTTTGAGGTTTTCAATTTGTTAGTGTTCATGGGATGTGACATATGGATAATGTGTCCTTTTCCTCCCTAAGTTCACCTTGCTCTAGGTTAACATCCTGATTGGCTTGTTCATCTGCCGACACATTATTTTCCCTCATGATATGATAAAATTATATGATGTCAAACTAATCCAAGATGACATAAATTCTTTGCATAGTTGGATTTGGATTAGGATCCTTGTTTTGAGACCATTTAACACATTTTTGAATGGTGATAAGAGATTCTCCAAAAACTGATAATTGTGATATTACTTCTACTGTTGCCAACCTAAAACCTTGCTAGAATCCACATTCTTCTACCTGATTATTGGTGGCTTCTCCCAAATTCTAGGCGATTTTTTTTCCAACTTTTCCATTGGGGTGAAAAATAACCCCTCCCACTCCATCCTCCCCCAAATTCCCTTTCACCAATCCATCAAAGAATAATTGAAACTGACCCATCATTTTCCTCCATTTCTCAAATTGATCTCCAGACATATGTATGAGAGATGACATCTTCATTTGGCCTTTAATTGAACATGTTTTTGTATCTATAGGATTTTTGACATTAATCCATTCTCGCTCTACCTCCGTATAGCTATTCATATCCTCTGGATCAAAATATTTCACAGATACCGCTTAAAATAAAAGTTGGGAGGATTTCCATGTTGCATATAAGGCATTAAGCTCCCTTCCCTTAAAAATGGCATTGTTCCTAGCAAGTCATACCGCCCAGCATATGTATTTTATAATAGAAATCCAACACCTGGAAATAATTGAAGACGGACCGTGATTCCACGATGGGTGAGAACTCCACTTTTCAAACATTTTCATCCAATTTACTGGAATGGATTGAATTTGGATTATTGGGTGTAACATCACTCTCCAGAATTCTAAGATGTGGGAGTAGTGAAGGAAAACATAGGATATGTCCTCCTTTGCATTCCTACATAGTACACACCAAGATGGGCCCTAAATCTACCTTTTATTTTTTAGATTCTTTGTTGTTAATATTTTTCCATGAACCAGTTCCCAACAGAAGGTGTCTACTTTCAGCAGGCCATTCTTATTCTAGATCCTACCCCAAATAATCATGGCTTGTGGGTGTGGAAGTTGCTTCACTAAGATTCATACCCTTATTTCAACGTATAATACCTTCATTTACCTTCCTTCCAAAGTCTCTGATCCAATCTATCAAAAGCGATCAGTGCATACCATTTAAGGGATTTAATAGCCATGACCCAAGATGAATCCATCTTACGGGGTGGGGGAGTTTGGACAAGACCATCCCACCCAATGCATGTTGTCATCTAAAACCGAAATATTTGCTAATCTTCTTAGCCCTTGCACCTACATCCACCTATCAGGGTCCCTCAGCTCTAAAGAGTCACACGTTATCTCATTGGGGATTATACCATCTTTCCAAATTCTTATGCGTTGTCCATTCCCCACTTGCCACCCCAAATTTTCCAGCACTAATGAGGTTGAGGATTTACAAATATTTCATATTTTAGTTCCTTCCCCTTCCCATATTTCTTCCTCCGGCCTTATCAATTGATTATTAGGGAAATATTTCCTTAGAAAGGCTTGCTTCCACCATTCCTTAGAGTCTGTTAATAATCTCCATACCAATTTGGCTCCAAGGGCTAGATTCATACATTCTTGATCTTTTATTGGTAATCCTCCTCATTTTTTTGGAAGTATGACTATGTTCCAATTTACCAAGTGATATTGTTTCTCATTATCTTTTCCTCCTTGCCACGAGAATTTTTTGATCATGAAATCAATACTATGCATTATGTTTTTAGGAGCCAAAAGGCTAGAGCCTATACATATGGATATAGGTTTTAACCCTGTACAGAAATTGCCTGAAATAAGTTCTTAAAAATAGAAAATAAACAATGGTGAGATCATACAACATAAAATAGATATACACAGATATTTCCCCTTGATCCCAAAACTAGGACTACCAGATTGATTTTCATTATGTTCCTTTCAATGTTACAATACATATGTATATATGTCGAAGCATCCATCAACCCCAATCGATTAACCATTGATTAGAACATAATCGTAGTTCCCTTGATCAGATCTACAAGATACCATGGGTGGAAAACCATCATGCCCAAAACCATGTGCAAAAACCATGCACAAAACCAAAGGTAGGTCTGCCCACCTAATATTGGGTCCAAAAAAAGAGTTCTCGGGGTGCTTCCCTAGACCCTTTAGAGGGGGGCTATCACCCCCTCAAACCCCTTGATAGGAGGGGTTGCCAACCCCCTGTGACATCCCCCCTCCCGGCTACACCCAATGCAATGAAGGGGGGGTTATCCACCCCACCTCTAACCCCCCAGCCTCACATGTGGGGCTAGTCATGGAAAGAATATAACACACACCCAACATTCTCCCACTTTTTGTTTTCTTTTCAACAAAGGGGGTCACAAGAGAGCTTAGTCATTGGTTCAACCCTTCAATGCCCATTGTTTCTCTACACCAAGAAAACTTCTCAGTACTCAAAGACTTCGTCAATGCATCTATAGTATTCTTTAAAGTGTCCACCTTTACCAACAACACCTTTTTGTCCTCAACCATATCCCTCATAAAGTGATACTAAACATCAATGTGATTTGTCTTTGAATGATAAGCATGGTTATTTACCAATAAAATTGCACTTTGGTTGTCACATTCTACCCTTATAACTCATTATACTAACCCCATACTTGAACATAATCTCTACAACCAAATTTCTTCCTTGCTTGCATAAGTGGTTGTCATGTATTCTGACTCTATAGTGGAAAGCGCCACTATAGACTGTCTCTTTCTCATCCAAATGACTTCACCTCCAAATAGGTTAAAAAGATACCCACTTATGATCTTCTTTGATCCATATCTCCAGCCCAATCTGCATCAAAAAAGCCATGGATGTCCAAAACTTTGTCCAATCCTGGTCTACCTTGGTAGCACAAATCATAATCACTAGTGCTAGGAAAATACTTGAAAACCTGCTTCACTGTTGTCCAATGCTTCTTTCTTGGTTTTGACCTAAACCTGCTTAATAATCCCACTGCATGTGAAATGTTTGGTCTATTATAGACCATTACATACATCAAGCTATTGACTACACTTGTGTATGGAACACAAGACATGTCATCTTTCTCTCCTTGTGTCTTGGGACACTATTCAAAAGATAAATTTACACCTACAGGAATAGGAACCTTCACCGGTTTACTATCATGCATATTAAACCTCTGAAGTATTGTCTCGACATAATTCCTATGGTTTAACCAGAGCTTCCTCTTTTCCCGATCTAATTTAATTTCCATCCTAAAATATAGTTTGCAGCACCGCGATTCTTCATGTCGAATTTGGAGGACAATTGGGTCTTCAAATCTTGGATAATTTCTTTGTCATTTCCAATCAGCAACATATCATTCGCATACAAGATCAAATAAATAACACGGTCACCAATTGATTTAAAATACACACAGTGATCCTCTTTTCTTCTGGTGAAGCCAAGTCCCCGTATAAATGTATCAAATTTTTTATACCACATCCTTGGTAATTGTTTTAACCCATACAAAGACTTTTTTAACCTGCATACCAATTCTTTCTTACCCTTCACCGCAAAGCCTTCATGTTGCTTCATGTAGATCTCTTCTTCTAGATCCCCGTGAATAAATGTTGTCTTCATATCCATTTGTTCTACCTCAAAATCAAAAGCATAAACAATAGATAAAAGTAATCTAATAGAAGCTACCTTGGCAATAGGAGAAAAATATCACCAAAATCGATTCCCGACACCTGGGAATAACCTTTTACTATCAATCGAGCTTTATATTTTTCCACCTTGCCTTCAACAATCATCTTCTTCTTAAACACCCATTTTATTCCAATGGGTTTCCTTCTTGCCAGTAACTCCACCAGATCCCAAGCCTCATTTTTGTGTAAAGATGCCATTTCATCAACCATGGTCTATTTCCAGAGTTTTCCGTCTTGTGAATCTACTACTTGCCTGATAGTTTTGGGATCATCATCAGTGATAGATAAAGAAAAATTTTAATAGAAAGAAGATGGACTATAACTTTCCGGTTTCCTTCTTTCCCGAATTGATCTTCTCATAGCTGGAGTGTGTGGCTCTTCATCTTCTGATTCCTCTTATGTTGTAGAGTTTTATTCTTCCTCATTTAGCTCAAACTCTATCTTCTTAGGTTCCTTTGGTAGGACTTCATGTTTAACAATACATTTCACTCCATTTCATCAACTATGGCATATTTCCAGAGTTTTCCATCTTGTGAATCTACTACTTGCCTGACAGTTTTGGGATCATCATCAGTAATAGATAAAGAAAAATTTTAATAGAAAGAAGATGGACTATAACTTTCTGGTTTCCTTCTTTCTCGAATTGATCTTCCCATAGTTGGAGCGTGTGGCTCTTCATCTTCTGATTCCTCTTCTGTTGTAGAGTTTGATTCTTCCTCCTTTAGCTCAAACTCTATCTTCTTAGGTTCCTTTGGTAGGAATTCATGTTTAATAATACATTTCACCTCTCTAAACACTAAATCTTGGTTGTACACAACCTTCCTTGTTTCTGGGTTCCAAATCTTATAACCTTTTAAGCCATCCTTATACCCAATAAAGATGCACCTTTCAGATTTACTATCCAACTTGGTTCTTTTCTCCTTTAGAACATGTACATATGCATCATAGCCAAATACCCCCAGATATGAAAGAGAGGGTTTCTTACCATTCCATATCTCTTGTGGAGACTTATCCTCCAACGGTGATGAAAGTGATATATTAACCAGGTAACATGCAGTCTCCACCACCTCTACTCAGAATTCCTGTCCTAACCTGTCAACACTAGGCATGCTTCTTTCCTTTTCTATCAACATCCTGTTCATTCTTTCTACAAATCCATTTTGTTGAGGTGTGTATGGAGTAGTATTTTGTCATGCTATACCACACTTCTTACAAAACTCTTTAGATTCTTTCTTACAAAACTCTCCACCATTATCTATCCTCAGCACCTTTATCTTCTTCTATGTTTGGTTTTCCACCAGAGCCTTAAATTATTTAAAACTCTCAAAGATTTCAAATTTCTTCTTGAGGAAATATATCCATGTATTCCTTGAGAAGTAGTCTATCAATGATACATAGTACACAGACCTACCCAGTGATGGAACCGACACAGGTCCAAACACATCACTATGCAAAAGCTCTAATATCCCTTTCACCCTCTTAGCGCCAGAGGTGAAATTCACCCAATTTTTCTTCCCATATACAAAATGTTCACAGAAATCGAAATCTAGAGACAAATTAGACATAAATTCTACCGTAACATTACCATGAAGTATTGGAAATCCCTTCTCTCCAATATGTCTAAGCCTTTGATGCCATAGCATGGTCTTTTCTCCAGAGACACAAGGTTTTTTGCTCCACTTTCAGGAACCACAGAACTGTTGCACCCATCAATAATAGTGCTACCTAGAAGCTTGTACAAAGTTCCAATCCGAACTCCCTACATCAATACCAGTGCTCCCCAAACCATCTTGCAGGTATCTTTCTCAAACACCATTTTTACACCTGCATCATCCATCTTCCTTCCAAAAATCAAATTTATGGCCAATGCAAGAATATGCAGAACATCTGGAAGTGTTCTAATCCTTCCACCTTGCAACTTCAACTTGACTTTTCCGCGACTAGTGATTCTAGCCTTCCTGTCATCCCCTAAGAAGACATCACCACCATCATATTTCTCATATTCACAAAACCAATCCCTGTGGGTAGTGAAGTGAAAGGATGCACCTAAGTTAAGAAACCATGCCTCATGATCTACATATGTACTTGAAGAAGAAGCCAAGTACACATCCCCACCTTCATCTAAGGTTTCTTTCACCTTTGTAGAAGGAGCATCATCAGATCCATTTCGTTTCTCAAGAGATTCTGATCTACAATCATTTTTGAAGTGCCTTTCCTTTCTGCATTTCCAGCACACCTTTATAGGTTTTCCTAGAGATTTAGATCTCCCTCTAGATTTATATATCCCACTCGAGGACTTATTTTTATTTCCATTCTATGACTATCCTCATATAGACAATGCATCTCCATTATTTCCCTCCATATTTTTTCATCTCATCTCCTCTAACAGCAAGGATGAGACTATTTCATCAAACTTCAAGGTATTTGTATTGTTATCTATTGCAACAACTAGACTATCCCATGAATCTAGTAGAGAACACAGCAGACTGGTGCACTTATCTTCATATGAAATTTTAATATCAACAGATAACAACTAAATTAATGTAGTATTAAAGGTGTTAATATTCTCTTTCACTAAGTCTCCTTCATTCATCCTCAGGTTTTATAGCTTTTTCCATAGGAACAATTTGTTCACTAGAGACTTAGATTGGTACAAAGTCCCTAACTTGTCCCACAAAGCATTCTTTGTAACTTCCCTTGATACATTCAACAATATTGAATTTGAGATACACAACTGTATTGCGCTCTTTTCTTTCTGATCCAACTTCATCTAGTCTTCATATGACATTGTTGTTGATTTACTACCCGGATCTACCACGATCCACTGATATTTATCCACTAGCAGATCTTCCATCTTGAGTTTCCACAACTCAAAACTTTGACCATTAAAATTCTCAATCTCTATCTTTCCACTACTCATCATCTTATTTCACCGCAAGAATCTATCCCACAAATCTCCCACCAAACAAGGTCTACCACAGGTTTGAGAAAAACCCCTTAGCAGCAAAGGCGCCCTTAAAGTTGAACAACTCTAATACCAAATGTAGGTTTTAACCCTGTATAGAAATTACCTGCAAACACACTCTTAAAAGCAGACAATAAACAATGGCAAGAGCATACAACATAAAACAAATATACATAGAGATTTTTCCCTGGATCCCAAAACCAAGACTACCAGATTGATTTTTCATTATGTTCCTTTTAGTGTTACAATTCATATATATACATGTCGAAGCATCCATAAAACCCAATCCATTAACCATAGATTAGAACATAAATGTAGTTCCCTTTACCAGATCTACAAGATACCATGGGCAGAAAACTATCATGCCCAAAACCGTGTGAAAAATCCATGCAAAAAACCATAGGTAGGCCTGCCCACCTAATATAGGGTTCAAAAAAAAAATTTAGGGGCACTGCCCTGGACCTTGTAAAGGGGGGATACCGCCCCCCTAAAACCCCTCAACAGGGGGGGATGTCATCCCCCTTGTGATCCCAGGATTCACGTGTGGGGCTAGTCATGGAAAGAATAAAACATACACCTAACAATGGGGAGGGAAGATAAAACAAATTTGATGAGAATTGTTTTCCAAACTACATTTAACCACCTTTTTTGAATTTTTTGAATAAGAGATTTCATTCAGAGTGATTTCAGATTTGTTCCATCCCAGAATCAAGATTTTCTTCTTGTTCACCATACCTACAAATAATCTCAAGTAGCAATCTAGAACCTCTTTGAAATGAAAATAAATGATTTTGGATGCCCCTCCAAGAAGGAGCGTTTCATCTACAAATTACGAATGATTAATTTCCTTGATATTCCTGGATATTCTGATCCTTGGACTGTGATTTTCCATGCCTTATTAATGAGATCCTACACTCCTTCTTCTTGAACCCAAGTTACATTAAAATGAAAATGAATCAGTCCGTAGTTTATCGGTTTATCTATCTGCAAAATTATGGGGTGGTGATCTGAGATACCATTTGATATGGTAGCAGATGAGAAATCGAGGCCTTTAAGGAGTTAGCCACCATGTAACAAAAATTTGTCTAATATCACCACTATATGGGCCTCCCCATATATTGTATTTGTCCAAGTGTATTTACCAACCTTCAAAGCCACATCTATCAAATCCCAGTCTGATATCAAGTCCTCCATACGATCCCTAAATGGATCTCATATCAATGAGCCCCATATTTTTTTTAGTCACTCAGCACTATATTGAAATCAACTCCTATTATGCAATTTTGGCACCTCCCCCTTGTCCTTACCTCGTCTATGAAATCCTAGAGCTTTGCCTTTTGCCGATAAAACACTAGTGCATACACAATCATATCATTTTTACTCAACACATATATACTATTTATTCATCCACATGGATATTTTCACATTCTCATCTCATTTGGTATCAGAGCTTCATTTCTAATCTCAACATTTGGCCACACTCCTTTGATTATATCTAACTTGGCCTTTGGTCAACTTCATTCTTCTTGTTATATTTTCTTTATTTCACCCTATTTATTACCTCCATTTCTTTCACCTACTTGTGAAAGAAGGTAGTGTTTAGATCCCCTTCTTTTAGGCAGAGGCTCCTGGATTTGAGTAGCCATAGTGCTTCCTCCTATTTTCTAGAAGAAAATATATCCTTAGTCATCTCTCTTTCCTTTCGTAGATGTCAGTCTTCTATTGACATGTGTTATGTCAATTTGTAATGATTTTCCAACTGATCAAAGTAGATCTTTCTCTTTTTCCACGGAGGCTAGAATGTTTCCTTTAGCCATTTCTTGAGATATTTTTTAACATTGTGGAGCTTAGATTCCCATATGTAATACGGGGAGCCTTGGACTATGATTTTCCATGCCTTATTAATGAGATCCTACACTCCTTCTTCTTGAACCCAAGTTACATTAAAATGAAAAGGAATCGTCTCGTAGTTTATCGGTTTATCTATCCGCAAAATTATGGGGTGGTGAACTGAGATACCATTTGAGATGATAACATATGAGAAATCGAGGCCTTTAAGGAGATAGCCACTATGTAACAAAATTTTTTCTAATATCACTGCTATATGGGCCTCCCCAGATCTTGTATTTGTCCAAGTGTATTTACCAACCTTCAGAGCCACATCTATCAAATCCCAGTTTGATATCAAATCCTCCATACGATCCCTAAATGGATCTTATATCAATGAGCCCCCTATTTTTTTTAGTCACTCAGCACTATATTGGAATTGACTCCTATTATGCAATTTTAGCACCTCCCCCTTGTCCTTACCTCATCTATGAAATACTAGAACTTCGCCTTTTTCCCATACAACACTAGTGCGTACACAATCATATCATTTTTACTCAACACATATATACTATTTCTTCATCCACATGGATATTTTCATTTTCTCATCTCATTTGGTATCAGAGCTTCATTTCTAATCTCAACATTTGGCCATAGTCCTTTGATTTTATCTAACTAGGCCTTTGGTCAAGTTCATTCTTCTTGTTATATTTCCTCTAATTTTTCCACAAGAACCATAAGATCATATCAACACTTCGAGGATCATATCATAGGATTAAGGATCATAGGATCATATTAGCACTCACAATTTAAAAAAAATCTCATCAATGTTATAGTAATGGTGATAATTCGATGTCCCCATGAATAATGTCAATTTGTTATCACTAATGTTTACACCCTTAGAGCTAATTTAAACATTAAAATTAGTAGTAAAAATCAATGAACATCTAGGAAAATCTTCCCTATCAATCACTAGCAAATCCTTCTCTCCATTTGGGCTACTGTTTTTCAACCTTAGGGGGGTGTCCTTAATGTTTGTACCTACTGTTATAACCTATAAATATGTGATAAAACACTTGAAAAACAACAAGATAAAGGTTGTTTGAGTAGCAAGTTAGTGGCCAAACAAGTAGGTGAAAATTCATAAATTTAATATGTAGAATAGACTTTTGCATATCAACGTGTTATGTGGAAGATTAATGCAATAAGAAAGTGTATCTAAGTGGTTAATTTCCAAAATAAATGGTTGAAAAATATTAATGGTTTTCATAATGCCGAACCAAACAAACTAGGGTGAGTGGATAAAAATTGACTTTATTTTGCGAGAGCCAAAAGATTAGATGAACCGTGATGGCTATAATAGAACTTGAATATAATGATACCCAAATACATAGTAATAAGATCTAGGAAACAAAGAGAGTGTGAGAAGAAAGTATGGTTGCTTGTTCTTGCTCTAGATAATTCAAGTTTGGAAGGTTGGCCTTCCACTCATTTGAATAGCTTTTACTTTTGCAATTTGTGGAATGGAAGAGGAGAGGTCAATTTTTCCATAGATGGGCATTACTTTGCATCGTTGGATCAACTAAGCTTTGAGTAATGATTTAAGGGGGGCTCTCTTGAATTGAACTAAAGCATCTTGGAGTTAGCATGAGATAAAAAAAAGCTCTGTCACTAATTTAGCAAATTTGACTTGGAAAAACTTTCTCATGATAAAAAAACTCCTTGTTAATTTTAGCAATTCAAGTTGGTTTTTTCTATATTATCTCCTTAACTCTTTTTTTTCTTATTGGACATGGCTTTTATTGAGAGGAATTTTTTTTTTTTTGAATTTAGGAGAAAGAATAGGGAAAATAGGATAAGATTAGGGGGATGAGTGAGAGAAAAAATTGGACATAAAGTAGGATAGAAACCAGGGAATAAGAAGGGGAAATAAGAGAAAATTTAGAAAAGGAAAATGCACAAGGAGAGAGAAAAATAAATTTTCACAATTTCCATGTCAACTCATCATTTTCCATGTCATTAGTGATGCTTCCAAATCTACACCACCTATACACTCTCAATTTCTACCATGTTTCAACTCATTAGACTTCCACCTCATACCGTTAAAAATATATATGTCAAAAATAGAATCCCCCCTAAAAATAGGAAAAGGTATCAAATGTCTGGAATAATTAAGGGGACCCTACCATATATAGCATGCCTAAAAGTAGGCACTGCCAAAAATAGAAAAATCACAACATGACCACAATATTATACTCATTAAACTCAGAATATGATGGGGAACCTAGATATGATGTTAGCACTACCATGTTAAGATTGTTAGAAATATAATTGTCTCAAATTTGGATGAAAACCATTGGACTCATAATGCAGTGGGGAACCTACATGTATAATAAAACCTAACATGTGACCACTAATAAACATAAAAATTCCTTTGAATCCCATGAAATAATACTCATCAAATTCATCTTTTAGTAAGGAATCTAAGTCTGTAATCAAAATTGGCATGCAAGTACTAGTAAAAATAGAAAGTTATTCCATGTTGCCCATAAGTAGCTCATGGAACTCAGAATATCAAAAGGATTCTAAATATATCATTATCTATAACATGCAAGTCCCTAGGTAAGACCTGCTAAAAATAAAAAGTTCCATGCATGTCACTCGAAAAAGCCTCACTAGAATCCTGAGTTCACAAGGACTCTGGATATGTGATAAATATTATTGTACCATCCTTGGAATTTTATCTCCTACAAAATAGGGAACCTACTAAAAATATAAATTCTCTCTAATCTGTGTGAAAGATGTATATTAACCATCATTAAATCAATCATGCAACTAGTCTCCTTGGGAACGAACCCCCAAACTATATTTGTATCTATCTATAAAAATCTAGCCTAATGAGATGTGTTGGTCCTTAATCCTCCAAATTTGCAGGGGGGGACTTTAGTGATTAGCAATGCTTGATATAATTTTGTACCTAGTGTCATAATGATGATAATTTATGGAGCACTTGTACATGTAATATTGCCTCACTATACTTTTGTATTATGCACATATACACATGGAGATATTTTTGGGATTTATCTGCTGATGAAAATTGTCTTAGGTAATGATAACCTACTCTCATTGGTAATTCTTATCCACTACTTCAACCTTATTTATTTATGACCTCATTATCAACCTTTATGGATTGGTTTATCTCCACCCTTGATTGTACTTCATGATCAATGGTCCAAGTTTCTCTTTGATACAATAAATTAAAGTAGTTGGTCTTGAATTAAGGATGGTGGATGGTGACTTAGGATATAACATCCATATTCTTGAGAGTTGTATGGAGTTTGTTACCCCTCTTTCCATAGTGGTGAATATGCATAGATTCATTTTTTGGCATCATAATTGTAAGCCCAAGGAATTCAAGTATAGACCCCTAAAAATCCTTGTGGGATGATGATTATGTGAGAGTGTGTCCTAGATCCCTAATGGTAGACAGTTATGGTTGGTTTTCTTAGCTTCATCTTCATGGTGCTTAGTTTTATGGCATTGTTGACATCCCCCTAGTGGCTGGTAACTCGCTAACTTAATGGGAATTTTTATTTCCTAAGGTGGTATGTTGGAATTATGGTACTGGAACTATCAAGACTCATGATTTATGGGAACACTCAATGTCTAGCCCTATAAAGGTGATTAGTTATTGTGACTTTCCATTCATTTCCCCTAAATCCCAATGCACCTATTTATTCCCCACATGGTTGTCTTATTGATTCTATAGGAAATAGTTGGCCATGGTATATTCATCATGTCATAGTTCTTCAGCCTGTAAATAAATCTCACATTTTCCAACATTTCACAATTCCTAAGGAAATTTGTGGATCCCAATTAGGGTCCTGGGGGTTCAAAAGTCAACAAAGGCTCAAATTTCTCAACATATTTTATACTTTCCATGCAGCATAATTTTTTTTAAAACTATTAAAGCATGGAAGGAATTGGCTATCTACGACCATGGTTCATTTATGGAGAGGATGGCGAAATGTGTGGGTCCTATGTAAACATTTAAAAATGAAAAAGGTGACTGTTGGACCAATGTAAAGGAAGCAAAAATCAAGCTACTCAAAGTAAAAGGCAAGCAAAGGAAAGAGAATTCAAATATGCAAACAAAAAAGTTAAAAGACATCTCTAATCAAGTCAAAAGACAAAATCAACATTAAAAGGAAAGTCATGGGAACCTCAAGAAAGATATTGAGCGAGGAATCTAAATCATTGAGCCTCCTGTTAGCACTCAAATCTACCTTAGGCTGAAATAAGGTAAAACTCAAGGCTACATCAAACCACGCTCAGCCTCGTAGCTAGTCCTACAAGGACAGGAGAGGGATCTCTCTAGGTCAATCTCGGCAAAGATAATCGATGAGGCTCGAGCTGACTAAGAAAAAAGCTAATTTTAGGCTAGATATGCAGTACAAAGGTTTGATTTTAGTTTTTAGGAGTTTTTGTGTTGAAACAAGGAAAGGAAAATTTGGGCTTGGGGATGAGGCACAGTTTTTGCAGAGGTCTATTTGGGGCAAGGTAGGCGATCGTGCTTGATGCTTTTCCAAAGGGAATGAATGGGTAGATCAAGAACTGGTGAGGAAGCTAAGGAGAAGCAGAAGCTTTCAAGGATTCCTCCTTAAACAGGATGAAAACATGAAATCAAACAAACTTAAAGGCCAGAGTATAAACCATCGATGGGAATTCTACCTTAACACTTCATTTGTTCAATGTAGAAGGTAGAAAGAAGGAAATTGAATACAATAACACTGTACAATTACTGAAAGAAAGCACACCACTCAAAACATAAAGGCCACATGGAATCGCAAAATATGAAGCTGCAAAGAGGCCCTGGTGGTTTCCTTAGCTCAAAAAATGTAGAGAAAAATATGTATAATATTTGTATGTTCCAAGCAATACGAAGTGTCCCAGAACTCTCAACCATGAAAATGATTGAAGAAATTAACATCATATTAAGACCATCCTAACCCATTTTACCTTCAGCTCTAGGGGTCGAGTCACATTGCTGCGGAGCCTGTTATGAACTAATTCTAAACAAGGAACTAAAATCATAGGTAGTCAACAACTTACCCCTAATATACTAAGGAAACTGAGTTCATTCTCATTTAATTTTCACCTTTTAGTGAATGAATCCTCTAGAACAAGTAAAAATGTGCCAAAATTACATCATATTTATTAAATTACATCATGAAAAGTCAAGAGTAGTATCAATAAGCAAAACTAGTCAAACCTGGGTGAATTTCTAAGCTGAACAGTGAAAATTTGACCAAAAATCTCAATGCGCCGCGCGCTTGAGCTCTATGCATCGTGCGCCTTTTGGCCTGATTTTGTGGCACTTCCCGGCATCCAAATTGAGCTCATGATAGTTGGTTGGAAATCCCTGGATGTGTGCTATCCAGCCCAAGTGGAATTTCCCAATTTGGAGCTCATTTGCCCCTTCAAAATGTCATTCACCCAGAAGTACTTCTAGCTGGTGCAAAAGGTGGCAGAAAGGTGATTTTCATGGTGTTTTTGGCCCTTTTGATCATCTAGAACTTGATGAAATGCCTTGGCCATACTAGAGCATGCATAAATTACCATGACAAATCCAAAACTATAAAGTTTTCCTCTAGCAAGTGTCCCAATCATAAGCGCGCGCGTCAACGCGCTACGCGTTGAGCTGAAAAACCTGTTTTTAGGCCAAAATTTTTAAAAATGACAAAAATTTCTTCGAATTTGCTCAAATTCACAACGAAGATCCTCCATCATGTATCATTCCCAGCCAACGAAGCCTCGCCCAAAATCCGGAGTGGATCAGGTGTTTCACGACGCTTCAATGTCCTCCTGGTGTATGCAGATCAGTGGTGCAATCTCTGTCTTGGTCATATAATGTATCGATGTCCGCCTCCATGGTGTTGAAAGTCTATGCCAAGTGTATGTTTGGTTTGTTGAGAATGAAAAATGAGAACTTGGCGTCTTGTTTCAATGGAAAATGTGTGCCAAAGGGAAATGAGAGACTGCTGGGATAGGGTATAGTATATGGACTAGGGTTTGGGTTTGGGACTTTGTAAAATAGGAATTGGGGGTATGGGATCATATGATAGGATTATGAGGGGATTAATGAGGAAGTTTGATGAGTTACTTTGGGAATGGGAGACAGCGAGAAGTGAGGAAAAGGGTAGACCTTGGTGACAACACTGTTTTCAAAACCCTAAGCAATGTTTCTTATTGGCAAGAGGGAGGTTTTCCAAAGTCTTGTTTCAATGGGCATGAGCCATGAACCCACCACATTCACCATCAAAAACTAAGAAAAATCAATGGAGGCGAGCCTACCTGGAAAATTGATGTGAAGATTGGGTGATTTGATGAGTTTTCAAACCAATTTCGGGCTCCCCACTGTGTGCGCCGCGCTCATCACCCAGTGCACCGTGAACTCCCTATGCACTGCACACGTGTAAATTTACACTGGGAAATGAAGCCCAGTGCGCCGCGCGCACCCAATGCGTCGCGTGCCTTATTGTATGGGTTGCGCACCTCCAATGCGTAGCGCGCTACATAGTGAATTTTGCAGGAGGCTCTTGGAGGCCCTCCCGGTGTCGAAATCAAACGTAGGATAGCTCGTTGGAAAGGTATTTGAGTCTAATTTTCCACCCAACTGGAATTTGTCAATTTGGAGTTCATTTGCCTTGTCAAAAGTCAAATCTCCCAAGACTGGTAAAAATGTGCCAAATGAGGCTGCCTCAAGGTTGTTGCAGTCAACTTTTGAATGCCTTCCTCAACTCCAAATTAAGCTCATGATAGTTCATTGGAAAGATAGTTTTGTCTAGTTATACTTTGACTCATCAAGAAATTTATTTGGCCAACCAAGATAGGAGAAAACTTGATTTTCCCAAGGTCACTTCAAAGGTGCATCAATTCCCCCGAGGCGATTGTATTTTTGACATTTCTCTAAAACCATGATACCTGTGTAAAAAGTGAAGGAGGTGTTTCTTCCTTAGCCTTTTGTGGACAAAAAATCTCTCATTTTTTTCAAAATTCATCTTTGATTGCTCTGGAACATCTTTTGAGTGAAGCTTATCCCGATGTGTGAAACAAGGGATTTTATCGAAATGAAGCAAAATGAAGGGGATAAGGGGCTTCTAAATTCTTGGGGAAATTTTTGGAAGTAGGGAGGAATGTTAGGAAGCAGGGGAAAGTGGAATCGCAGAGATCGAGTGAGGGGAAGGAGTCCAAAAGGGCAAAACACAGGCCTAGCCTAGAAAATTGCCAAGTTGTGGTAAGAAACTAGGGTTTGTGCAAAAATGAGGAATTTGGGGGATCTCAGTGATGGGAAGTGTTTAATAAGGTACATGAAGGATAGGGGAAGGTATATGAACATATGGATATAAGTTTTACT
This sequence comes from Pinus taeda, assembly GCA_000404065.3. NCBI lineage: Eukaryota > Viridiplantae > Streptophyta > Pinopsida > Pinales > Pinaceae > Pinus > Pinus taeda. The sequence continues at coordinate 30,309 of APFE031495534.1, forward strand.
GATGATTTGGTCATCCAAGAGAAATTTCCTTCAAAACCCTAGGAGAGGGACATGAACCTTACCTAGGCACAACTAAAGCGTGAATAAGGTGTAAAATGACCCAGTGGAACTTGACATGATGATGAAAACCTTCTGAATGATGATAGACTCAGCTGAATGGTGACATGGACCAACATTTGGGAAACTTTGAAAGGAGTGAAAGCAAACCCTAGACCTAATGCCTAGTGACCAAATTTTCCTGTCAAGGTGACCCGGACATGGTTCTTCCACGGTAGTGGTGCAACTGGATGTCTTCGCTCAAAAGCCCAGAGATTGGCTGGATGCTGTGGACCCACGTCTGCATTTGAAAAATTGTACTGTCAGTTTTGAACACGATGTCTAAAATACAAAAACATAGATAAATTAACAACTGTGAAAAATGAATATACCTTTGTCGTCCCATTGTTCTCCCTGTGGAAGAACCATGTTCGGGTCACCTCGAAAATCTATCCTGGAATAAGGAAAATGCTGAATAGAAAAGACCTGGTCTTTCAACCAGTCAAAATAAGCCTCGGGGAAGCGAACGACCTTCTCCCCCTCGTCTGGATGTCGGGCCATAACCGCGACCCATCTCGTCATCTTAGGCTCTTGAGGAGCCCCAACCCCAACTGTGAGCTGCTGTGGGATTAGCATAGGAACCCTCTCTAAGGCAAAGCTTATGACCAAAGCCCCATATCCAAAGGTCTTTGATCGTCCATCCTTCGCCCTAGTTAACTGGCCCTTCAGGTTGGCCAGTATAGCTTCGCACCAGTTGAAAATGGTGCCCTGGTAGCAGTCTACTTCCATCCGCATTTGGGATTCGGTGATCATATGTAAAGTGGCTGCACCGCAGAGTCTAGCAACAGTGAACGCTATCACCATAAGTTCAGGACGGGATATAAATTTGATCTCAATCCCCTTATCTTGGTTTTGGTTGTTACACCACTCTAGCCGGAGGCTAGCAAAGGATTGGCCACCCGGCCTAGTCCCGAATAGAGACAGGTGTTCACCTCTGTTAGGCAAACTAGTAAGGAAGTATATGTCGGAGGCCTCTATCTCGAGCTGATGGTCTCCGATATAGAAGCACTGGTCCTGAATGTTCCACCTCTCGACCAGCCACTCCAGAAATGGCACCTGGGCCTTCATGCCGGGTATGACCCAGTATTTGTACAAGCCGCATGATCGCAATGCATCAATGGAAGGTTGATGATTCAACACGGCCGAATCAACATCTTCATGCTCTCATTCACGCCAATCCAACATGGTGGGTATCCTACACACCATAAAAAGAGTTTTAGTAAACTTGAAATCAAATTTTAAGGGTTAAATTTGGAGATATGGATTTGGGGGTGCGCTTTACATGGGGTACGCACCCCGCCTTCACGAACAGAGCGTGGGTACGCACCTGGCCTGAAGGTAGGTTGCGTACCCCGACCCTTTTTCCTTTAAAGAAAAAGGTCGGGGTACGCAGGTTACCCATGGGCCACCTGCGTACCCCGAGGAGCGCATCCCAAAACCCCTATGCCTCCAAAGAATCAAACTAAAACTTAAAACTAAATTTTAAACGGATGAAATTGAAGAGGAGGATGTTTTGGATTACCTGGAGGTGACGGCATTCGATTCTGACAGTCTGATTTTCCGCAATGTCCACGAGAAGTTTCTTGCCAAAAGCCCTTTTTCCAACCTCAACAGTAAAATGGTAAAAATGACATGGTAAAAGGTCTTTTTATAGGTTTTTTGGATAAATAAATTTTAAATTTGTTTATTTTTCACCATGGAAGGTCATTTTAATGCATTTTTACCCATCTCAAACACGTATGAGTAATGTGT
>APFE031495536.1:0-104727 GCA_000404065.3 Pinus taeda
TTCCTCAGACATAACACTAAAAGGACACCGCTCACAAACAGATCACAGATCAATACACCAGTATTTTGACGTGGTTAAGACCCTCAGAGAGGGAAACAGTCCACGGCCTGCGCCAACGTGGCTACTACAGGCAATTTATTAATAAAAGAATGAAAATTTACATAAGCTTCTCTCATGCACGGTTAACCTACAAATGACCCTCCATGCGCTTTAAATAGAATTCATGGACCAATCCGGTGTCAAGCCACGGATCAAGTGTCGGTAATACCGAGGAGAGAATGAACCGTCGGATCACTACATATCGTGACCGTCGGATTGTAAGTTACAAAGTGTACAACGGTAAAGAAACACACTTTACCTAACTCTAACCTAACTCTATACTAGACCAAGTTGAACTTAACTATTCCTATGTGTCGGAATATCCTAACAACGACGTAAATGGATTGTTTTGGCCTCAACATGATGTCGAATCAAATAGTGTTTTGTATTGATGTGCTTTGTTCGATCATGGAACTGTGGGTTCTTGGCCAACTTTATTGTAGACGTGTTGTCAATCAAAAGAGGAGTTGAATGCACTTGTTTCTCTTGCAAATCTTCCAGAATTTTCTTGAGCCACACAATTTCCTTCATTGCTTTAGTTGGTGCCACATGTTTTGCCTCAGTTGTGGAATTTGCTGGAACTGACTGTTTGCTTGACCTCCAAGAGACCGCTCCTGATCCAAGACTCATAACATAACCTTAAGTAGATACCCCAGTTTCTTTATTTCCATTGAAGTCTGAATCAGAGTATCCATCAAGCTGAAGTCGCCCACCTGTGTATACTTAAGACCAATGACCCTCACAAGGCTTTTGCATAAAATTGGAGAGGATTCCAATAGCAAATGAAATGTCTGGTTTGGTAGTAGTCATGTAGTTGAGATTTCCTACGAGCTATCTATACTTCGTTGCATCCTCAAATTATTTTCCTTTAGTGGATGTGAGCTTTAAGTTCTGTTCCATTGGAGTAGTCAAAGGATTGCACCCAACCATGCCAAACTTGTTCAACAAATCTCCAATGTACTTCTTCTGAGAGAGGAATATAAACTTTTGATGTTGAGTTACTTCAATACCAAGATAGCAGTGAACATAGCCCAAATTTGTCATTTCAAAACCTTTCCTCAATTCCTTATTTGTGAATGTAATATAGCTCTCACTATTCACTGTCATCAGAAAATCATCTACATACACCACAAGATATACAACTGTTTTGCCAACTTTCTCGATAAACAAAGTTGCATCATCAAGATCATAATGTTTGAAGTTGAATTTCAGAAGATGCTCAGTTAACTTCTCGTACCAAGCTCGCGGTGCTTGCTTGAGGCCGTGCAAGGATAAGCTTGCATACTTCATGTTCCTGACCCTTCACAGCAAATCCTTTTGGTTGGGACATAAAAACATTCTCTTTCAAATCTCCATTCAAGAAAGTAATTTTTACATCCATTTGATGGACTTTCTAAGGCAAAGAATGTCCGGAGGGTAGCCCATTTTGCTGTGGGGGAAAATGTTTCCTCATAGTCGACCCCGTCCTTCTGTGCAAAACCTTTTGCGACAAGCCTGGCTTTATGCTTGTCAAGTGAGCCGCTTGCTTTATACTTGTTTTCGAAGACTCACTTGTAACCAACTGGTTTGGTTCCCAATGGATGATCAACCAGCTTCTAGGTGTCATTCTTTATCAAAGTATCATATTCTTTCTGCATCGCTTCTTTCCATTCATCATGAGAAGCGACTTCTTTGAAGGAAGTTGGTTCAAGATTTATAGACAAATTCAGTTCACAATCATAAGAAACATCCATATCAACTGGTGAATCAAGATTGCCTACATCACCTCCATTATGTAGGGTTGAGCTTCTTGTTCCTATCTTTCGAACCTCATAAGGACGAACATTTTCAAGTGTCTTTGGTAGCCATTTTGGAGGACCTTTTTGAGATGACCCAGGTTGATCAGTTGACTGAGTTGGGGTTGAATCAAGATTTAGTCTCCCAATTGTATCAATCACATCACTCAAAGTGTCATCTGGATCAGTGGCTGGAGCTTCATGCAGGGGAGAAAGTGTTTAAGAAGAAGATTCCATAGATTGATCCAATATAGGAATCCCACCTTCAAGATGTGGAATCTCATTATCATATTCTTGGAAAGACTTTGAATGTCCGAATCTATACAAGGATCATGCTGCCACTCAACAACATTGTTAGTCTTGGAAGATTCAAGAAAAGATCATATCTATAAATATTATAAACTTCTTATTCACTTCATCATAGAGACAGTATGCTTTGTGTTGAAGAATCTAGGGCAAATGAAGTTGATGAGATTCTTCTTATCATGATAACTATTTGTGAGGTTCTTTAACTTTTCTTATTAGCGCAATCTTCTCTTATTATTAGAGTGTGTCTTCTTAGTTCATCAAATGGTTACCAAAAACAAAGAGACAAGAACACACGATGTTGGCTTTCTACCAGGGCCAAAACCTCTCACTCTTTAAGAGGAAAACCTGCACAAAATTCTTCTTATAGAGATTCCAATTGATGAATACCAAGAGCATGACCCTTGACCTATCAAGCCACTCCAAGACCAAGGCACCAATCCTCTTCTTTGTCAGTTCTGAGATCATTTTCATTATTGCTGCTATACAGAGGTCAACTTTATGCATCACAGAGATCATTACACTTGTATCATTGCTGTACCTTCATCTACACTTCTTTAAAGAGATCATTACTGCACCTTGAGATCACTACTGTGTCTTTTCTGAGATCACTGTCATTATAACGAGATCTATATTGAGATATGTATATATGGGAGCTACACTGAGATAGTGATCTTGTAGTTATGCCTTCCTCATGACTATGTTTATATGATTATGTTGAGACAAAGAGTACTCCTGTAGGCTCACCAAGATCCTTATCCTTATCATTATATTGAGAGTGTATCTTCAGAACAAGTGTTGCCGAGATTGTGTACACTACTGTGGGATCATCGTGATCCTTCTTCATCACAATTAGACCGAGAGAATATTACCAAGAGATCACTGAGATAGTGACTGCATTTTTATCATGATTGTGTTCAATTTTTCGGGACTGTGACCATGAGGAGGCCAAGACAAAGAGATACAAACCACTGTAATTTCCTGCACCAAGACACCGTAATCATAACCGAGACTGTACCTTACTGTGCCTTTGAAGTTGTTAGTGTCAGTCTTGTTAGCTTGTCACCTTGATCAAATATGCTTTTACTATGTTTTTCCAAGCTTTCAAAATTAATTTTTTCTGATACTAGGTTTACACAGCAAATTTGGTCATTGTTTGGTCAGTCTAAAGGTGAAGTCATTGTTTGGAAATTCACTCATGCTGGTCGCCTATCACACTTTATGAAGGTATCACAATAAAAATGGGTCAGTTATCATCATCATTCCATTTAGGTCTCAGGTCATCCATTAGGTCGCTAGGGTTTCCAAGGTCCATCATTTTCATGAATAAAACCAACAGTGAGTAAAACATGACAAAGCAACTTTTGGAGAGTTGATCTTGATTTTTTTACGCACTCCTCATACTCTCATGTTATCAAAGGTTCTAGAAAAAGAAGCTCCAGCTCTCAGGAAAGCAAAGGACATCTCAGGTTTGCAATGGTAAAGGTAACTATGTTTCATAAAGTGAAAATTAGTTTCTAGAGGAGGGTGGGTCCCATTTCTTTTTTGAAAAAGTGAGGAAACTTTCCCTATATAAACTCAAAAGTCCCATAGCTCCATTCACATCCTATTCACTCTTTATCATCAAGCTATCTCGCCCAAAAAAGCAAAAAAGTTGTTTTCCTAGGAGAAACTAGCAAAAAAGTGCAGGTGTTGTGTGTAGAAGCACTGTGCTGCGCTTAGGAGATCGATGTTGCGCTTAGGAGACCGGCGTTGTGCTTAGATGAACTGCGTTGCGCTTTAGCGCTGCACATAGGAACACTGTGCTGCGCGCAGGACAAAGTGCCCCGAAATTCATCAAAACTCTCCCAAACTTCATTTTTTCACTTGCAAGCTTGATTTCACTGACTTCTAAGCTAAGGAACAAGTAAGTACACCATCATCCTCCATATTTTGCTTTCCCAATTTCATCTCATGTCAATGATTCTTCAAGTTAGGGTTTGTAGCAAAATTTGCATGGGAAATGTTAGGGTGAAAATGGCCATCATTATCTTTAATTTCCAAAACATGTAAAATGATATCCTACATCTGCATACATGTTTAATGAGCCATTTTGACCATTTTACCCACCTCAAAACAAAGTTTAAACACTCAAAAAGCAAAACCCTAACTCATTCCTAGAGGTTTTTGAGCAAGTCTCATCATAAACCCTGTTGTTCCCACCTACAAGAAAATAATCTTTCCACTGTTTCTCCACTTGCTTTCATTAGCTTTCAAAGTCATCTCACCTTTCCCAAGACCCCTCCCATCATTTTGTCAAAAATCACCTACATATCACTTCATTTCCATTTACACCTCACATCTTATTTTCACTTCCTACTGCTAGGGCTTTGTGTCATCATGGAGGTAGAATCTTTGCCAGAAAGAAAGAGACAACATAAAGGAGGGAGGATCCTCAGATATGAACCATTAGACTGCAGCACAATCAACTCCTATCCTTTCATCAAACAATGCTTTGAGGATGTCCACTGCTTGGAATTTTTGCAAAAGGGTGAGCGAGGTGGGATTTCATGAGCAACTAACAAATTGGGTAGCAACACAACTGAAAGGAGAAACTGTTGCCATTGCTGGTGTTGAGTTCAGTTTCTCTGTGGCCTCCATCTCAATAGTAACTGCGTTACCGGACAATGGTGAATATTGGTTCAAAGGAATGAGCCTAGATCTTGAAATCTACAAGCCTTTCTTGAAGACACCATACAGAGATACACATACTCACCTCATGCCTTTCAGATATTTATTGGAGAAATAGCCATTTGATGAAAACTGTCATGAGGTTCTTCACTTGTGAAGGTAGATTCTCTAGGTTGTATGCCTATCATATTCGCCTCCTTCTGCATTTCACCTCTCAAAAGCCACTCAACATGTGTAATTATCTATTCAGGAGCATTTCCAAAATGTTTGAAAAATTACAATTAAACGACAAAGAGCACTCCCCAAGCTTGTTTCATCACAGTCTCATCAAAACCATTGTCCTTCACCAACTTGCAGAGAGAGGTATGGCTTGGGAGGCCTTTTTGGAAGCAACTTTGAAATGGCATGAGAAGAATGCAACATTGCAGTCTCCTAGTGCGCCAAAACAACAAATAGAGGTGGGGTCATCTAGCAAAACATTGGAGAAGACTCAACTATCCAACTTGAGGTGACTAAAGTGTATAAGAAGGGGCAAAGGCTTGTGTTTTCTTCTCACAGAGAGAAAGGGGCCAAGCTTTCTTCATCGACAAAGCAGGAATCGACAGCAAAGGATAAAGACATAGTTGAGCATGAGTTTGAACTAATTGATCCAGACACTAAAGATTAGACCACCAACATGAGACAGACTATCAGGGATAAGGACTACCAAATCAACGAGCTAGCAATCAATTTGGAAAGGGCAAAGTATGTTATATCATTCCTTGAACAGGGACACAGTCAACTCAAAGCAAAGGAGTTGATCCTAGAAAATGAAAAAGCCAAGTTAATGTAGCAAGTTGGCAAAGGTAATGAGATCATGAAATCAAGCGAGCCTGAAGCATCAGAGGTGAGAGGAAAAAGGAAAAGACCAAGGACAAGAGGCCTCAAGAAAGCTTTGCTAGAGGAGCAAGAACAAATTCTGCTTTATGAGGACCTTGACCTAGAAGATAGGATCGCCCTAGAGGTTCATCAAGATAAGGAATATTGGCTCAATAGAGTGAATGAACATTTGGAGAAGCTCCTTGAGAAGGCAAACAGAGTCAATCAGTTGCTTAGACACATGGCACACCACTACCAAGCTCAAAACATGATCGCCAATGTCAAGGTAAAGAAACTTGAAAACAAGCTCAAGGAGGCCAAAAAGGACCAAAAGGATGAGGGAAACTTGGAGATGCTTGCTGAAGCATCCATGAAGCTATAACAAACCTATTTTTACACCTTCCCTCCAATTTTGAGCAAATTCTGAGCATTTTGAGTTTTTTGAGAAATTTTGGTCTAAGTTCAGAAATTCCGCTGCTCCAGAAGGCGTTGTGCTTTCTCCTCAGGCCTCCATTTGAGGAAAGGTCTACATTTTTGGAAAGGTCTTGCCATCCTATAGAAACCCATTTGCCCAGATTTTGCAGAGGTGGCTTAGTTTTGGAGAAAAATGCAAAAAAGTGGCAAAAAACTAGCATTATGGACCATTTTTTGACAGGCGTTGTGCTTTTGGAGCGACCTTGGGAGATTGGAATTTTGAAGATCTTCCCATGCTCCAAATTCAGAAATTTAAACTGTTCTGGAAACTAGACTTGGAGGGCTAGTTGACCGTTCTCTCAGATTTGCATTTTGACCCCTAGAATGCACCTAAACATCAGCTCAAAGTCGGCACTGCGCTTCTGCACTTTTTGTGTTTCAAATTGTAAAATTCACTGTGTAAATTTCTAGTTTCTAGTTTGACTTAGTCAAAGTCAAGATTCTCTATGTAATGGCACTAAAAACGAGGCTAGGTGATGTTGGCATGAATAAATGTACATCATAGGTTGTTTTTGATGTTTATTAGGCCTAAAAAAAGAAGCAAACTCCTAAACAAACTCTCCATGAAGTGTTTGAGTTTCACCTTCTCACTCTCACTTGTTGGTTGAGAGAATTTTGGAGTTAGTTCCTCTGCCAAGGAATTCAACTCCTGAAGGTGGGCAAGTGATCTAGGAGAGTCTATATGTGTTATTTCACTTCAGGAGAAGAGGGTTGAACTTTTTCTGAAGGAGACTTGCATGTAATCATCTTTAAGCTAATACAGAGACATGTTGCAGCTATTTTCAAGGAACTCTAGCCCCGTGAGTTCATGGTGCTTGTACTTCATTCTTTTTGTTTACTTATGGTCTAAAAATCTTTATATACCTTATATCTCTTCTCTCTATGAATGCCTTGTGATAAAATACTCAGAATTCTTATTTTTCAAGCTCTGTTATCTGGTTTTCATAGTTACGTGTTTTGTCTTCCTAAGCTAATGAAATCATGTTTATTTATGCTCATTAGTTTCTTCCACACTATATCCTCTATACTACATTGAGAAATACTCAAATTACACCATGACTTCTGATATCTAGCTCCTTCTTATGTTTGCTCTTACATTCCCACAACCTAGACCTACTTGTGGCTCCAAACCCTAAGTTCAGCAAATCCTTAAAAAAACCAAATTTTCACAAACAAACAAACAAATACTCATATCTAGTCTAAAATCCATTTGCTTTAAAGTCATATCGCTGATAAGAGACTTAGAGAGATCCCTCTCATGCTCAGTAGGGCTAGCTACTGAGCTGAAGTGGTTTGATGTTACCCTTCTTGATTTCCTTTTCAGCCTAGGAGATTGTAAGGACTAACAGAAGTTACAGAGGAATCCAAAATTTTGTGCCTCTGCCATTGTTCATAGCTTCAGAGAGATCCGAGAATCTGCCTTTTGGTGGTGACCCTACACGCTTATTTATAGTAGTTAGGTGTCTGCAAATAAGGCGACATGTTAGGGTGAACTGATGTGTCCCTATTTCTGAGCCGACTTGTCATTAATATTCATTTTGAGGTTGACTAAACTGCTTTTCTTCATCGTTTTGCAGGTAGACTTCTTCATGCTCGCCTTGGAGGATTGTGCTTGTTTTGGAGGGTTGTTCTAGACTTGTATACATTTCATATATGCTCTAGAAGAGCTCTTTACACATGTCATTGACTCTTTGACTTTCCTAGACCTATGGAATGAGCAAGAAACTCATTCTTATAATTTACAAAAATAATATTTATTTTTCTTGACAAGTACAAAGATCAAAATTACATTTGTAAATACTAAACCTAGTTACACTTTCTTCAACACTTTGGAGGTATTTGAGTACCCCAAGAAGATACACTTGTGAGTCCTTGAACTGAGTTTGCTTCTATGTTCCTTAGGTATCACGGCATAACAGGTGGAACCAAAAACCCTGAGATGCCTCACCGATGGAATGTGGCCATATCACATTTCATAGGGAGTCTTGTTTTTGATAGCATTAGATGGACACCTATTCTTTATATACACAACACGTAGAATTGCATCAACCCAAAACATCAGTTTAACATTCTTAAAAAACGTCATGGAACTTATCATATTTAAGATTGTCCTGTTCATTCTTTCATCTACTTCGTGCTGTTGGGGGTTATAAGGCACGGTTGTTCGATGTTTGATCCCATGTTGGCGAAGATAGTTTTCAAATTCATTTGAAGTGTATTCTTTTCCATTATCAGTGCGAATAGAGCTAATATGAGATTGTGCATCATTTTCAATCCATGCATGAAAGTTCTCGAATGTTTCAAAAGCTTCAGATTTGTTCTTCAATAAATAAACCTAACACATTCTGGTGTAGTCGTTGATAAATGTCATCATATATTTATTACCATCTGTAGAAGGAACAAGCATTGGGCCACATAAATCAGAATGAATGAGTTCAAGTTTTTTATGTGCTTTGGAATGAGAATCATGAAAAGACTATTTGTCGTGGTTTCCTAAGATACAAGTATCACATTGCTTGAGTTTCCTAGGAATTGTAAGCAAACCATTGACACCACTTTTCTTCAACAAACGTAGGCTGTCATAGTTTAAGTGTCCAAATCTCGCATGCCATAAAAGACTTGATCGAAATGTACCTTCATCATAGTGAAAATTGTATGAAAAGTTATGTGCATGAGCAGAGGTTCCTTGCAGCTTCATGGGTCTTTCTTCTTCTATCCCCATCATGACAAGTGAGTGATCTGATGCTTTTCTGATCTCGACCTTGCCATCAAATATATGAATGTAGTGTCCTTGTTGACGGATGTGGACCAAAGACAACAAGTTTCTCCTCAGCTCTGGGAGGTATAAAACATCATGTATAAGAAAGTCTGGAAGACCAGGCAGTTTGAGCCTGATGGTGCCAAGCTCTGATGGCTTGAGTTTTGACTTCTCTGCAAAGTATATTGCTCCATCAACATTGTCAGTGAATTCTTCAAAGGAATCTCTCCTGAAAGTCATGTTACAAAGATTGAAGGATTAGATATTCTCAGCATATCTGTTTTAGCATACAAATCTACCTAGACATATCACAATTGCACAACTAGTGATCTCGACATACCTGTGAGGATCTCAGCTGAATGGAGTAGCAAAGATCTAGGACAAAGGCACAATGTCAATGGATCTCACATAGCAGTCTTGGCATCAAGGCCTCAGTGATACTCTTGTAAAAGTCTAGACTCTAGACAAAGAACATCAGTGATAGAAACTCTCTCTCGGCCTAATAAGATTGATGTTAGACGTTGTCTCAATCACACACACACACACACACACACACATATATATATATACTACAATTGTGGCACAATAACAAAGTCGCAGAAATGATCATTCTCGGAGGATACAATCCCTGCATAACAAAAAGCCACAGTAACCATTACAGTCTCGGAATAAATGAGACAGTAAGGACCTCAGTATAGTGAGGAATAATATCTCATCTCGGTGGATCTATTTCTTAACAGTCAATATATGTATATATATATGTAATGGAAAGATCTTTGGATCCCTCACTATCTTTACATGATCTCACTGTCTCGGTGTAAGAAAGATCACAATGATCCTGCAATCATGGAATACACTCTTGCATGATCACAGTCAACATGATGGTCTAGAGTACAGTGATGAAGGTAGGATAAAACAACTATCATGGCTGTCATAACGAAGTTCTCAGTGCATCATTAAAAAAATCGAACCTTAAAAAACTCGTTAAAATTCGCCTTCAGGTTCGTTGAGGTTCAAGTTCGTTTAGGTTCGACTTGAGGTTCGAATTTCAGGTTCGGCGAACCTGAACGAATTTCAATTTTTTTCAGGTTCGCCGAATTTCAAACCTGAACCTTCAGGTTCGCCGAACCCTATGACATAGCTCAAAACTACTGCCCTAGTTTTCCCGCATTGGGTTTTTCCGCGGACTATTGTGTCCAAAAATAAGAGTGTCCTATGTATCTTGTTCTTTGCTCTGTTTTTTGTTTCATGAGATCAAATAATTAATTAGTGTAGGTTGCATAAGTAATTTGCTTCGATATTTAGAAGAATAACTTGATGAATGTAATTTAAAAATCAAGTATGTGAAGTCGATTCAGATTTGTTGCAATAGGGGTTCCTTCAGTGTAAAAATTTTCACATTATCTTGTAACTGGGATACTAAAATTAGGTTCATACCCAATCCTGGCACATGCAATACATCTATAGCGTTGGTGCTTGGTCTTGACTCAATTTGAAAACCTATGGTACCTCTCCCTACTGGAGTACATTTCGTTTCGTTCCCCGTAGTAATCTGGAAGTCCATCTGCTCCTCTTTGTAGCTAGAGAAAGATTCTCTAACCCCTATCATGTGAGTTGATGCTCCACTGTCTATATCCCAGACTCCCTGTTAAGTTGATCTTGGTAAGCAACCAAATTCATCCTCCAACATGGACGACAAATCTGAAGTCTCCTGAATGTTACTTCTGTCCATGGCTATGTTGAAGAATTTATAGTGTGTTATTCCTCTTTTCCACCCTGACACTGGCTCTGCTCTAGCGAATTGCTGCAAAAACCCTTTGCGTTCAGCTAGAGATCTGCTCAATAAGAAAATTTGTATTGCTCCCTCTACCTTTGGAATCACTTGCTCTGGAAGAATCGAATTTTTCTGCTTCTATTTTGGAAAATCGGTCCTCCTCAAGCAATTCGGCCTCCTGGCAAAAACATTGTGCTGCCCCTTGAGAATTTCGACCTATTGCCCACACTGAGCAACCAAATTCCTTCTCTCTTCGCCTCTGAGTTCTCCGGATGATCCACTGTGCACTGATACCATGTGAAAATTCCAAACTGGAATCCTATTGCAGGAACTGAAAATTATTCTCCTAATTGTTAATTTAATTTAACAATTTATTTGTTGTTTAGAGAATTTTCGGTGAAATCACATAAACAATCTTTTGTCGACGCGTTTCGAACCAACCAGTGTGGTTATTTGTTGTTTGCTGCGGCAAACACTGAATAAATCACACTGCAATCTACACAAATAAAATTGCAGAAGAATAAATGTTGGAAGAAATGCTAGCACACACACAAAAATAACACAATTATTTTTGGACAAAAGTCCCCAAAAAACCCCAACTTCAGAAACCAGTGCAGCAGATGAGAGTTTTATTAATAATCTTCAACAACAATTTTGAATACAATAATTTAGATGCCCAACTAGCAATCTAATTTGAGGAAAATACTGCCAAAAATATCGTGAGAATTTTCTCTCACCCCACAATTATTTTTTGCCTCCGAAATTGCCTCCTTAACCTCTGCGTTGAACCCCCTGCATCACCCTCTACGCAGAGCTTACGCTGGCTCTCTGCAAATTTTGCCCTTCCTTTGCCTCTTCTGGGCACTGGAAAACTTCCTCCCGAAATGTTGTTGCCCTTCTCTTCCACCTACTACTCACCCTCTAGTTCTATATTCTCTGCTGCTATCGAGAAAATCAAACTGTCTGGGAATTTGAGTATCTGCTCCAGTGCATTCTCCATCACCACATCAACTTCCTCTTATAATCCACTGTTGGAGCACCAATGGCCAAGATTAAAACTTAGTCAATGGCTAGGATCATCTTTGGATCGATTTGAGTGAGTTTCTCGATGATTCTCACCTGATCTCAATTAATACTGATTAACTAACTATATTCCCTAAACTTAGACTTAAGAAATATTTAAAATTCGGTTAATAATCTAATTGAGACATTTCTAGGCAAAATTTCCAGAAACGATTTATGGGTTTAGAGATCTCATATATTCTAGCCTCTCCACCAAATTTTGTGGCTAGAACACATCAGATGCTACAAAAACTAACATGGACTTAGAGTGTCACCCTAGGAAAGAATTTCAAAGCTTATTGGATGATCTGAAATGGATCCATAAAGAATAATCAGAAGAACCATGGTTGTACCAAGTCAGGACAAACTTCAAAGAATTGAGAGTTGTGATCAAAAACACCTCTAAACCAGTGGCAGTTGGCAACCAGCGTGGAACAACAAGGACCTCTGTCAAAGCGCGCTGACCGAGGCCCATGGAGACTGCGCAAGAGACGAAATTAGCCCCTAGGAAGCCCGGATTGCGAAACAGAGGGAGTTTTGCAAAAACCTCAAAAAGGAGGGGCCCCAAGCGCTTGATCACATGGGAGTCGGGAAAACCGTGGGGAAAAAGGCTAAAGGCTAAGGCAGGACCCGCGCCCTAAAAACCAGCAGTATTCATCGGGGCATCCTGGGGCGGTGAGCAAATTTGGTGAAAACGAAGCAATTCTTTGACTGAGGCCCATGGACACTGCGCAGGAGGCGAAATTAGCCCCTGGGAAACCCGGATCGAGAAACGGAGGGAGTTTTGCAAAAACCTTCGAAAAGGAGGGGCCCCGAGCGCTCGGTCGCATGGGAGCTGGGAAAACCATGGGGAAAAAGGCTAAAGGCTAAGGCAGGACCTGCGCTCTAAAATTCGGCGATATTCATCGGGGCATCCTAGGGCAGTGAGTAGATTTGGTGAAAACAGAGCGACTCCACTCAGCGCCCGACGTGTGGTAAGCAGAGGAGAGAGAAAACCGCCGCTCATCGCACACTAACAGTTGAGCAACTCAACCGCGCGAAATGAGCGGATGGCGTTGGATTTGGGGGATGCAGATCTAACGGTTGATATCGTGCCCGACAGTAAGACCGGATGTAACGAGCGATTAAGCTGCGATCTAAAAGAATGAGTTCCGATTTGACCACCAAGGTGGCGGATGACTCACCCCACGACGTAACTGAAGAACTGAACCGACGAAGTAAGCTGGCGCAGTTCGCAGGAGGACAAGTGGTCGCACCCTGTGAGTCTGATGATGACGTCGAGACAGGGAACTCCAAGCGAAGCCGTAGCAGGCGATCCGACGGAGTTGGAAGAGGAATCGACCAGCCATGAGCTCGAGTGGCTTTAAAGCCATGCACAGACCAACAGAAGGAACACGGCAGAAGAACAGAGAAAGTAGACAGAGATAGCAAAAAGTAGTAAGAAGACAGAGGGCCAAGCTGACCAAAGGCAGTGTCGAACACCAGAGGGCTTGAGAAATTTGAGCCATCCCTGAAGGGGATCTGTCAGGACCGTGCACCACATTGGGCTCCTTCCATTGTAGACCTGAGAGGTCAAGAAGCTGGTAAGGCCAAGAGTCTGTGTACTCTAGTGGCTTGGGAAATCCAAGAACCACCCGGCCAGGCTATCTTGTGATAGGAGACTCATATTGAGCTCCTTCTTTGTAATTCTTTGCTTTAAGACATAATAAAAGAAGGCCACCACTGAAAGTTGGACAGGAGATGTAGCGCTGGAGGATAGGGTGAACTCCTTATTAATTTCTTGTGTTATAATATTTGCTTACTTTGTTTCTCTGTTGTCTTTCATTTTCAAGTGTCTATGTATTTGCAATCTAATCGATCTGTTGCTTAAATAACCTAGACACACACCAGCACATGAGTTTGTAATACCTCCATTTGATAATTCTTAACTGAGATCACTCATAGGATGATTATCAAATCATTGGAGAGGAGATTGTTGGAGTTTGCGGTCATTTCCAGCCATAGTTCAACCGGTTCGAACCTCCAGGAGGACGTAATGCTAGAATTTTCTCTACTTGGTTATGGTGGGTCTGCAAGGGGAATTTTAGCGGGAGAAATTAGGAGAGAATTTCTTGATATTGGACCAAACATCGTGGGGAGTGTCGGTGTTGGAAATTGTTGCTCCAATGAAAACCAACTTCGGTATTTCTAGGGCCTGTGCAATCCCTTCTTGGGCATAAATTCACGCGGTTGTTTGCTAGCTGGGTTGTGCAAGGATTGAGAAGTAATTCACTCTCATCTTCCGAGAGAATTTTGCAGGGAGCTCTATAGTCTCTAGGGGGAGGAATCGAGACCAAAATTGCAGCAATGGCTTGACGGGGGCGCAGAACTGGCAAAGGAGGGTGTAGCACAAAATTGGGTAATTTTAGGAGGTCGGATTAGCCTGAAACATTTCTAGGTTTTGCTGGCCTAGCATCAAGGAGCCTGCTCCTAATTTTGCAAAATTTTTGGAGTTTTGGTGCCCCAAACAGCATAAAGTTTATGTAGTTAATTGCAGCCATATGGGAGGAGTGAACTTAAATTTGGGGTCCTGGGTGGTCGGTAAAATTTGCCCAAACCCTTTTTGGTGTTTTGTGGGTTTTATGTGCGAAGACTCCAACAAAAATTGCAGAAATTTCTAGGCACTTTTGAGGGGTCAAATACGGGGTTGTTTCCAGTTGCAACAACAGTTTACACCATGCAGGGCGCAGTTTCTTCTGGGAACTTCTCTGGCACTTGGAGCCATTGATTTGACACCTGGGTTTGGCCTTGCTTGTTGTAGCAAGCCCAGGTTTCTCTTATCAGAATTATTGTACTCATAATTTGTTATATTAATAGAATGGCTTAGAGTTATTGCCCACATTTCAGTGTTTATTTGTGTATGGTTGTGAATGCTCAAATTTTATAGATGTAGTTAGGTCTTTGCTTTTGTTATCTACTGTATTTTTCCATTTGCGAGAAAGGGGGCAACAAAGATAAATAGAAGGAAGAGGCACCATTTTGGGTGCTTTTTGACAAATTGAATTTTTTATTTAGAGTACTCTTGCACTGCTTAGACAAGACTACCGGTATTACTTAGCACAAGGCGATTTTTGGGCGAAGATCTCAGCTCTCTCTTTGGGGGGTTGAGTGCCACCCTAGGAGAGAACGTCAGAGCTTATTGGAGAGGAGATTGTTGGAGTTTGTGGGTCATTTCCAGCCATAATTTAGTGGGTCATTTCCAACCATAACTCAGCCAGTTCGAACCTCAAGGAGAACACAATGCTAGAATTCATTTTGCTTGGGTGTAGGGTCTGCAAGGGGAATTTCAACGGGAGAAATTAGGAGAAAATTCCTGGACATTGGACCAAACTTCGTGGGGAGTTTCAAGGTTGGAGATTGTTACTCCAGTGGGAACCAACTTAGGCATTTCTAGGGCCTACGCAGTCCTTTCTTGGGCAGAAATTCATGGAGTTGTTTGCTAGCTAGGTTGTGCAAAGGATTGAGGAGGAATTCACCCTCATCTTCCAAGAGAATTTTTCAAGGAGCTCTACAGTCTTTAGGGGAGGAATCGACACTGGAATTGCAGCAATGGCTTAAGGGAGATGCATAACCAGCAAAGGAGGGCGTAGCACAAAATTGGGTAATTTCAGGAGGTCGGAATCAGCGTGAAACATTTTTGGGTTTCGTTGGCCTAGCATTAAGGAGCCTGCTACTAATTTCGCAAAATTTTTGGAGGAGTTTTGGTGCCCCAAAAAACAAAAAGTTTATGTAGTTAATTGGCAACCAGTTGGGAGGTGAGGGCTTAAATTTGGGGTCTTGGGTTGTCGGTAAAATTTGCCCAAACCCTTATGGGGTTTTTGTCGGTTTTATGTGGGGAGCCTCCAGCAAAAATTTCAAAAATTTATGGGCACTTTTGACAGGTCACTATCGAATACATGGTTATTTTCAGATGCAGCAACTGCCAACAGTTTACACCAGGCAAGTCGTGTTGATTTTTGGGTAGCATCAGATGTGCTCTAGCTCCGAAATTTTGTGGAGGGGCTAGAACACATGAGATCTCCAAGACCCAGAAATCATTTGGTGAAATTCCACTCAGATTGTATTTTATCAAAACAATTAATATTTTTAATGGGGTTCCTAAGACTAAACTTAGGAAAATTAAAATATTAACAAGTATTAATGAAAATATGGGTGAGAAGCTTCTAAGAGATGAGGATCAAGTCTAATTTAATCTTAGTCGTTGATTAGAGACTTAATCTCAGCCGTTGATTTCTCAACAGGAAAAGTATAATGGAAGCTTGTGGTCAGTTGGAGAAGACAGAGAGAATGGGGAAATCGATTTTCTAAGGTGAGAAGTTTTCAGGTGGTAAATCGATTGGGGAGATCTTGCAGCTGAGGAGCAGTGATAGTTCAAGAATACAAACAGAGAGGAGGAGAGAAACTTGTGAAGGCAACGCAGTAGCCGAAAGAGCTGACGTTGACCCAATCTGGGCCCACGCAGCCTTGACTCAGAGCCAGGAGGGCCAGCGCAGAGGAAGAGTTGTCTTCCACGCAGCAAGTCGAGGAACTACTGGAAACTGTCGAAATAGTCAGGAAAGCTGATGCAGTGGGCAGAAGTGCTGACACAGAGCCTCAAAGAGCTCCACGCAAGCCCACGCAATTACTGCAAAAGGGAAACAAAGTTGTAGCCAGGGCCAGCCAGTTCTGTTGCTAGATCAGCCGGATTCTGCCGGGTGACGTGTGTTAAAACTCACTCAAATTCTTTGCCATTGTATTTCTCTATCACTAGTTTGTTGCGAGGGAAACCAGCATTTGTATTCAGAACTTCTACTTAATAATAGAAAACCCTCAGAGCTGCCACACCGGTTTTCCCGCATTGGGTTTTTCCAAGGACATTTAGTTCAAAAATAAGTGTGTCCTTTGCATGATTGTCTCGTTTATTTTTCAATACTTGATCTGTATATTGGTGTAGGCTGCAGTGTATTTGCATTTAATATTTTCAGAATATTTTCGAAAATAACTTGTTAAATGAAGAACACAAGTAGGTAATGCAAATTAGTTTACTGCAGTAGGATTTCTAACTTGTTCGATTCAAAAATTTTCACAGGGCACAGTCTCTTCTAGGAACTTCTCCGACACTTGGAGCCATTGATTTGACAAGTGGATTTGGCCTTGTTTGCTATAGTAAGCCCAAGTTTCCCTTATCACAATTATTGTACTCATAATTTATTATATTAATACAATGGCTCAAATTTTTTGGCCATGAGTGAATTTTATAGTTGTAGTTAGTTCTTTGCTTCTGTTATCTACTATATTTTTCCATTTGGAACATTACACAGTTCTACTTCCTTTTCCATTCTCATAAACAATGTAGCCTCACCTTTTTTCAATGGATCTCAGGGTCTTTGTCAAGGGTGCTCTCTTTCTCCTCTTCTTTTTCTTCTGGTAGCAGAGAGCCTTAGCGAACTCCTCAAACATGCCCAAGACTCCAGCTCTTTTAGAGGCATACAGATTAGGGAAAATTGCTTCTTGATTCACTTCTTGTTCATAAGACGATATCCTTATTTCTGTGAAGCCTCTCTCTAGTTTATCAGATCCCTAAAGATATCCTTGAGGAGTTTGGTTTGGTTACAGGAATGAGGATTAATAAGGAAAAGTCCACACTTACATAATGGGATCTCTCCAAAAAACTTCAAAATTAGATTGTGGACATTTTAGAGGCTTGGAATGATACACCTGCTGAAGGATTTAAATAACTAGGTTTCTCCCTTAAGGCAAATGAGTACCGTAAAATTAAATCCAATTGGTTCTGGCTTTTGGCAAAAATAGAGAAGAGAATAATGATATGGTGCCACAAATATCTTTTTCGTACAGGTCAGTTGGATCTCACAAAATCAATTATTGAAGTTGTTCCAGTTTTAATATTTATGGACCACTCTAGCTTGGATCCCCAAAGGGATTGTGGTCAAAATCAAACAGATCCCTTTGCATTTCCTGTCGGCTGGGAAGGAAGACAAAAATCCTTTTGCGCTTACATCCTAGAAACAAATCACTATTCCAAAACATCAGGGTGGATGGGGCTCAAAAGATCTGTCTTAGTTCTCTATTTCTCTGGGAGCTAAGTGTGGATGGAGGCTTATTCAAGGAGTGGGCTATTAGGCACATTGCATGCATAAAAAATATATTGGCCCCAGATTCATCTTATAGACTGGATCAAGGACCCCATTAGGATCCATAAGGGGGGTTCCATTTTTTGGAAGCCATTGTAAATGCCTTCTTTCTCATTGGGCAAGGCTTATGTTGGAATGTGGGGGGAGTTCAGTTTTCTAATTGCCCTGGTGGGGGGGCCACCACACTACATGATTCCAAATATAATTTGATTCAACATCTGAACAATCGCGGCATATATTTTTTAGCAGCAATCTCTAAGCACTTGTCGGGTTTGGGACCTCAGGTGTGGACAAACAGTCGTGACTTGGGACTAAATGAACAACAGGCTATTCTTTGGGAGCGGTATACCCAAGCCTTATCATATTCACATGTTGCTATCTCAGATCAGCCTGACACTCTAGTTTGGACACACACCAATTCTGGATGTTACACACCAGAAGGCAGGGTATGCTTTGTTAGCACAAGCACATGCAGTGGTGAGGGGAATCTCTCTAGAAAATGCAATGCCCCGCAATAGCTAGACCTTTCATGTGGCATACGTTACAAAATAAGGTCCCTACCTGGGATATGTTGATTTTCAATAGCATTGGATGTGCTCTAGCTCTGAAATTTTGTGGAGGGGCTAGAACACGAGATCTCCAAGACCCAGAAATAGTTTGAAGAAATTCCACCCAGATGAGGAGTTATTAAAATAATTAATATTTTTAATGGGTTCCTAAGTCTAAACTTAGGAAAATAAAAATATTAATGGGTATTAATAAAGATATGGGTGAGAATCTTCTAAGAGACGAGGATCAAGTCTGTTTTAATCTTAGCTGTTGATTAGAGACTTAATCTCGGTCGTTCATTCATCAGCAAGAAAAGTATAAGAAAAGACTTGAGAGCCATTTGGAGATAAACCGGGCAAAATTACTCAGTACCCCGAGGGAAATCGATTCTCAAGGAGAAGGAGTTCAATTTCAGAGGGAGAGTTGCAGGGTGAAGGAAGAGGAGGGCATTAGCAGCAGCCAGTGACTGAGGAGGAGGTGACGCAAGGCATTCGAGAGACAGCGCAGAGGGAAGAGTAGGGAGACAGCTCCATTGGAGATGCGGTCCTCACACAAACTGACACAGAAGTGACGTAGAGGTGGGTGAAGGTCTCCAAGTGTCAAAACTTCTCCAAGAGGAGGAGAAACTTTGTCTTAGGTGTTTTCTCTCATAAGTGTCTCAGCACCGATTTTCCCACATTGGGTTTTCCCAGGGACAATTGTCCAGAAACAACTATGTTGATGTGATTGATTCTTGTGCTTGTATATCACTGTTATTTTCTCACGGGGGACTTCAATGCTCGGACCAAAGACCTCCAGACTCTTATGCACGAACGGACAAAGGATATATTTTGCACTCGGGGGATTGACCCGACCACGATCGACATGCATCGGACCTCCGAGGATCACTTGGGACCCACCACAGCCTATGGGAGATATCTTCTACAGTTGGGAGAATCTCATGAGTTGGTAATTCTGAATGGCCTATCATGTTTCCCATCCTCGCACTTCTTTACCTACAGACCATTTGGAGGCGGAACAAGTGTGGTTACTACATTATTGCAAATCTAGATCTCCTCCCTTACATCAAAAATTTCTCAATCACTCCCATCCCTCTCGCAGATCATGCACTTCTCTCACTCTCTCTACAGTTTAACCTACCAAATCCATCTACTCTTCCCCGCAGCCCTCCCAGAACAACCTTCCGATTTGAGGAGGGTGACCCTAATCTCTTCTCCTCTATCCTCATACAGACACTCCCATCGGAGTCCTAGTTCGCCTCTCTCAGCTCTGCCAAGGACAAATACCAGTGCCTCTCATATGCAATCTGGGAAGCTACGCTCCAATCCTTCCCCCATTCTACCCGTACCGCCACCACCTCCCGCAAACTAGGAAATTTCCCTATGAATAAATGGTATGACCAGAAATGCAAGTCTATGCATCAGGACCTCCGATACGCATTCCAGAAATCCTTACCAACATACCCAGACCTCTGTTCAGCCTACCGTCGCCTCCTTCGCCGCAAGAAGTGCCTTTTCATTGCCCATAGGAGACAGGTTCTTTCTTCTCTCCTCCTTCACTCCCCTAAAGATTTATGGGGGACCATCCTCTCCCGGCACTCTCCTACCCTAGTCGACCTTGATCCTGCCTCAATGTTCTCTCACACATCCCAGCTGTATGACATTCCTGGGCAGCCTCTGATTCAGGTTACTTCCCTCCCACCTCCTGCCACCTTTTCTCCGACAAAGATACCAGAGAGGCAATATGGACAATGAATAGCAGCAGGGCAGCAGACGAAGAAGGCTTCCAGGCAGAATTCTTCAAGCATGGACTTAGCCCCCTAGTAGGATATTTGGTGGACCTTTTCAACCAGGTGGTTCGGGATGGATTTCTAGATGGTTGGTCACACCACATTCTCTACCCGATCCACAAGTCAGGGCCTGCTTCCGACCCCAACAACTACAAGACAATCATGGTTGGGCACACATTTTCCAAGCTATATGCTACAGCACTCCACAGGACACTCCCATTTCCTTCAACAGAGACAACTCAGGGCCAAGGGCCAAGCAGGATTCCGCCCAGACCACCAGACGATCGACCGCATCCTTACTCTTTGTGCAGTGATCGAGGAGGCTAGGCATCGATCCTCTAAAGTGTACTGCTGCCGTGTAGACTTCCAGAAGACCTTTGACTCAGTCCCGAGGGAAGATCTTTTCCAGAGGCTAAGAGAGATTGACATTTCCTCGACTCTCCTGACAGCTATCATGCGCCTCTATGAGGTCGTCCTTGGCCATCTCCGCACAGTCGAAGGAATGTCAGATTTCATCCGAAGCACCATTGGAGTCAAGCAAGGATGCCCCCTTTCTCCTACTTTATTTGGGACCTATATCAATGAGCTTGAGTCCTTCCTCCTGGAGCATATCCAGGATACAGATGGGTGTCTTGTTCACCAGGTCCTGATTTCCATCCTCCTCTTTGTAGACGATATTGCCCTTATTGCCTCCTCCCAAGAAGGCCTTCAGAGACAGCGGCATGCTCTCACAGCTTTTTGTGACCGGAGACATCTAACTATGAACTTGGGTAAAACCAAAGTGATTATCTTCAATGGAGTCAAGAAAACCTCGGACTTCCACTTCCTATTTAAAGGAGAAGAGATCGAGATTGTCAGCACCTATACATATTTGGAAGTTCAGTTTTAAGGGCCTTGCTTTAGTCTGCGGCCGGCCCTTCAGCCTCAGATCAACAAAGGGTATGGCTCCCTAGCCCTTCTAGAGAGGCAGTGTTTCCGGTACCATTTCCAAGACATCTCATCCAAAATGAGCATCATGGACACTTTGATTCGCCCCATAGTGCTTTACGGCTCAGAGATTTGGGGTCCTTCTCTCCTAGAGTCAGATTGGGCTTCAGCGGAGCGGGTCCAGACCCTCCTTTTGCGTTGTTTCATTAGGTGCAAGCAGACAGTTCCTCAGCACATCATTCTAGCAGAGTTTGGGGCTCAACCTTTCTGCCTAGAGGTGATATTCAGGTTAGTGTCGCTCCTACACAGGCTCCGAGGCCTAGCAAACGTGAGGAAGGGTCGTGACAGATAACCATATTTAGCATATTGCTCCTCGGGAGAACATCGCTCGTATGCAGACAAGCCGATCCAAATGTTGGTACACCGATGTGACAGAGCTTTTGGAAGCCTCAGGAATCCAGATTGACCATCTCCCTCCTTTTCAGTACTCTCTGAATGCTCCAGGCCACCTCCTTCCTAATCAGCAAGAGCTAAATAAAATCATTAAGGAGGATATTTACAGACGATACATTCAGAATACATGGACCAATCCTCCCAATGGGTTGCATCCAAAAATGGCCTTCTACGCGGAGCATTGCTTGGAGATCAGGGATGGGCTCATCATCAGACCCCAGTACATGTTTCATGATTGGATGCATGCCCTTAGAATCCCCCTCGGGCAACTCAGAGTTGGGTCTCACAGACTCCGGGTGGAGAATAGGGCAGATAGGATTTGCCAGCTCTATCACTTATAGGAGATAGAGACAGAGACACACTTCATCTTCGGATGCCCTGCTTACTACGAGATTCGAGGTCGTTTCCATTGTCTCTTCAGGTCTTCTCAGACTTTAACCAACTTCCTCAGATATGTTAATCCGAGATGCCTTGCACTTTATCTCCAAGAGGCCTTCAGATTTCATGCCCGCTTTATTCAGCCCCCCACCAGATTGGACACCACACAGAAGATCATGGACTTCTTTAGGGCGCTACCATCAGCGCGAGGCACCAAAAGAACCATTGATCGACCCACAGACACTAAGACCAAATCAATGCAGTCGCGGGGGGGCCGACCCACCAGACTGCACCAAAACTCCAAGATTGGATCCACCCCTGGGAGGCGCCCTAGAACCTCCAGGCGATAGCAGCGACAACCCAATATGCCCACTGGACAGCAGACTTTGACAAGCTTCTCTCAGTTTTCTTCTCTCAACCTCGGATGTTAGGAGTAGGAACTAGACAGGAGACTCCTTCCCTACTTCTTCTTCTCCTTCTTCTTCTTCTCTTTCTCTGCTTCATCGCCATGATTTGTTTCGAAGCCGAGAGCTTCTAGCTTCTATATTCACATTTACTTAGATTATAGATGTATTTTATGTTGTTTAAAAGAAATGTTAAATGGGATTGTTTGGTCCACCGGCTTGGCATGATGTAATCATTGTAACCGACAGTCCCGTTGACTTATTATGGTCACTTGTTGGACATTAATAAAATTATCTTATCTATGTAATTATGTGATAACTGCAGTAGAATTTATTTTAATGTTTACTGAAGGGTTTCATAAATAACTTATTGTGAGAAATAAGTAGGTGAAATAAATCAGTTACTGCAGTAGAATTTTGTGTTAGAAATTTTCACATGGTATTAGAGGAGAGATCAGGCAACAGGATTGAAGAATCTGCTATGAGTCAGGAGCATGATGTCGAGGCACCAACTCAAAGGGACTCGCGCAGATCTCCAGAGAAAGGAGAGAAGAGGTAGAAATTGAATCAGACTGCGGAGAAAGGATATCTCATAGGATATAGCGGGAATGCTAAGGCATATAGAGTTTATCTTTCGGGGAATGGAAAGATCGTAATTCGATGGGATGTAAAGTTCATGGAGGACAGATCCTTCAGAAAATCCCAAGAAATGTCTTCCAAAGAGCAGTAAAAGGATGATCTGTTGGTCCAACCACTTCGACCAGCATAAACTAGTGCTAGTATTTCTCCTAAAGACAAAATTCCAGAGGTGGAGCCTCAGGAAGAGGAGCAGATAGATATACCCACTACCAGTGGTAGAACGAGCCAGGAAATTCAACAAATACTATGAGATGTAGAGGATTTTGTCGGGGCGCCCAGGAATGAGAAAAGGGAGCGTAGGCAGCTAAACAGATACCAAGCCTTGGTGGCTCTGGTTGGAGAACCCTCTAGTTTTCAGGAGGTCGTTCAGCATCAAGTATGGGTAGATGCTATGGTGGAGGAATACAGTTCCATAATGGTCAATGATGTCTGGGAAGTGGTACCTAAGCCTCAGGACAGGTCAGTTGTAGGGTCGAGATGGCTCTACAAAGTCAAATACGTTGCAGCTAGCAGTGTAGAAAAATACAAAGCCATGTTTGTGGCTAAGGAGTTTGCTCAGAAGGAAGGGATAGACTATGAAGAAACCTTCACCCCAGTAGCCAGGTATACTTCTATTAGATCCGTGACATCTCTTGCAGCTCAGATGGGGTGGGAGATTCACCAGATGGATGTCAACACGGTGTTCTTGAACAGGGTGATAGAAGAAGAAGTATACATTGAACAACCAGAGCGTTTAAAGACACATGAGAAGGAATCTCATGTATGCAGATTGAAGAAAGCTCTGTATGGGCTTAAACAGCCATCTACAGCACATATGTGGCGATTTTATGCTAGTTATTAACTGGATGAAAGGACTCTTCAGAATGAAAAATTTCTCCTTGCAACCTCTCTTCAGAAATATACAGAATTTGATTGCTCAATTTTCTGATGACTCCTTTGATCATGTCTAAAGACACAGGAACCAAGAAGTTGACTGCCTCTCAAAGCTAGGTTTGGCGTTGGACCATGGCACTTGGAAGATCCTCAAAAAAACAGATGATAATCAGGAAGAATCCTTCCATGTTCCTTGGCCTCATTAGGTCCTATATGAGTTTCACATACAGATTCCACTTCTTTGCCGACTTTCCTTTCTACAGGTTGTTCTATGCTCCTATCTGGTTGTAAAAAGTTAAAAAGTTAACTCATGGTTTTATTATTTCAGACATATGACAGCAGTTTTTTTGGACAATTTTTTGGAGACTGTATTTCTGAAGCATTTTTGTGCTATATATATGTATCTGACTTTATGTATTAATAGAAAATCTAGATTTTTTTCCTTGGAAGAACAAATAAAATAAAAATTGCAATACCAAGAGTTTCACAAATAAATGGATATCTAACATAACCCATAACAGATCATATTTACATATCAATTTCTACTAGGAGAGGGAACTTAGCCAAGCTTTCAACAAAAGTATGCCAAGATATATCATGGCTATCCTTGACACCCTAATAATCAATATTACCAGAATAATTCACATCATTGAAATGCATGATGTTCATACTAAATAACAACTAAGTTCATGCAAATGAGGATAAATCCTTGTCAATATATAACATGAATTATTCACCCTAAACCCTAATAATGGCGACATAAGCCACAAATGTCCACAACACTTGGTCCATACACCTGCATAAATTGGGTTACATTTGCCCCAAGATGGATCCAAACAGTTGCATGATGCCTCATTCAATTGGTTAATTGGCCCCTTCAATCAGTTGACCCTCCATTAGTCGACGTTGGTCAGCATTGTCGACTATAACAAGTTGGGTTTACCAGCATCATAAGATTCCAACAAGACAAGTTTCAAAATTTGGTGTCCAGGAAAATAAATGGCCATTGAGGGCATCATAATAAAAAAATGCCGATGTTAAATGGGTGCCCTATTTTGCTAAAAAAGGAGTAGGTAAAAATTAGATGAGACAAAAAAACTGAGCTAGAATTTCTCTATTCCAAAATGGCCAACACCTATCTTAATCCTTTGCAACCAAACCTAAGGGAAATTTGTACCATAAAACTATGCTTACAAGAGAAGTGAATTTAGTTTGTGAAATTATTCTCTTCTGCTCTACTTCTATCGCATGCATTTAGGATCTAAAACCCAACAATTTGAGTGTTCTTGATCCACTCAATTACTCTGCTACTACATAGGCTCAAGGGCATGCATTTCAAGGATCTTACATTAGCTCATTATAATTGTCCACCCTTAATTGTGATTCTACTCATTTTTTATGCTTCTAGTGCAAAAAGTGATCAAACTAGCATTTTTTTTACTAGCATGTCCTACAGAATTCAGGAAAATTCTCATTCCCTATGCATCCTGTTGTCACACAGAGTGTCTAGGCACCGCGACAACACTCAAACCGGGGGTTGTCACCCTGATCCCCGATCTCTCCGTTTAAGGCGTCTCCCTATAGCAAGCTAAGGGGGTAGACCCTATGAGATAAAGGAAGACCAACTGGGAACCAGCAGGGTTGGGAGACACAGCAGGGGGAACAAGCACTTAAACGATTTTAGAATTTGATTAGATCTTTAAATGCTTAAGACTAGTGCCTTATGGAGTTACTGAAAACCAAGTAATTAATTAACTGTTGCTGCTTATGAAGTAATTTAATGATTGCTTGAAAATATTTACAAAATATCAAACATGTCACGAGCATTATATAATCCAAGCAGTGATTAATTTCACCAGATGCAAAATATTCAATAGATGCGCAATGTTCTAGCAAATAAATTTCAAAAGATCAAATACTTTCAAGAAACCATGAAATTTTAAATGCTAACCAGCTCACAAAATGATTCACCACTTTTCAATAGCTAATCTTTAAATAAACATTTAAGCGCATTTAACTATAGAGAAGTGGAACATAAATACTACAAAAGACACCAATATGAATTTTCAATTTTTAGTTAATCTTTTGAAAAAAGATTAATTTTTATATATTTTTATAAAATTCTGAGTTTAAAATAAAACAAAACTAAAATCTAAATAAATAAAATTTAAATCTAAATGAAAATAAAAATCTAAACTATAAAACAAAATTCTAAATAAAAGCCTAAGGATTAACTTTTTACGCTTTTGGGATTTATTTTTTTTTTGATATTATTTTTAAAGTCAAAATTTAAACAAAATTAAACTAAACTTAAATAAATCTAAAATCAAAACGAAAAAAAATTAATAAAAAATTGAAACCAAAACATTAAAACCTAAACCTTTTATGATTTTATATTTTTTATTTGAGTTGATTTTAAATAAAACAAAACTAACTAAAAAAAAAAATGTTTAACTTTAAACTAAATGAAACTTAAAATAAACAATAAATATATACAATTAAAATGAAATTCTAAAATAAAACAAAACCACAAGAAGATTATTAAAAAAAAAACTAGACTAACACATTAAAATCGAAATGCTAACTAAAACTACCCTCATACATACACAAATATAAAAAAAGGGCTCGATTTAATTCCAAAACTAAAACCTAAACGTATCAAACCAAAATGCTCTGAGTGCGTTTGCAGGTATGCGTTGACGGCTGAAGAGAATAGCAAAATGAGGATTTGATGAACTGCGTGGAGAGAGGATAACGGAAACAGCTACGGATCTAGAGTAGCAGCAGCGAGGAGAAGCGAGATTGGTTTGTTTTGCAAGTTGTGCAGACGAGGGACAGAGTAAGGAGCGTCGAGCAGGAGTTTGATGCAACGCGCGGATTATCATAGGGAAAGCATGAGGCAGTGACGGTGGAATGGAAGCTACGTTTGAGGGTTAAGGATAGCAGATTCTCTTTGCAGGTCGAAGATGCTGGAGAAATTTGGCTGCGGCAGGGAGAAATAATGTAGCATTGAATGATTCGCGAGGAGTGAAGGAAAGCATGGAATGAACAACGGATAGGCATATAGCAACATAAAAATTTAAGAAAACGTAGGCACAGGGTGGAGCTGACTGCGTGATGGGTGGTGGCGTAACCCAAATAAAAGAAAATTGTGTCAACAGGATAGTGGAACACTGCGTGGAGGCTCAATGAGGAATGTCGTAGAAATTGACAGCCACGGGCAGCGTATGAAGCGTGGATTGAGCCGAGTGAGAGTTGAGGGGACGGTTTAGCTGTAAGGGAAACAAGGATGAGGACTGCGTGAAGAATGTGGGAAGAGCAGCGAAAGAATGGTGATGCGTAGGATGGATGCCGCATTGAAGTTTTGAAGGGTTTCGATGGAGGAAACTGTAACAAAAGGCGTAGATAGCGCAGATATCTTTGCCAGCGTGGAAGGGTTTGAGCTTTTAGGCAGCGTAGATGGTTTTGCTTGCAGGTGATGGCTAATTGCGCATGAATGGGCAGCATGAGAATGAAGGATTTGATGGCCAGTGCTGCAGCTTGAGGGACGCCTGGAGGGGTTTCGAAAAACGCAGGTACAGCAGCCTTGGCAGCACATAAACTGAAACCGGTGGCTCAGAAACCCTTGAACAAATGATTTTTTAGAAAACTTAATTAAAATCTTAAATCTTTCTGCTTTGGATTGCTTGATGAAAACCTTGCAAAATCTTCCAGATATGAAGTAAATATTTCTGCCAAAACTGAACCTGAGGCCAGATCTTACCCTCCAGGGCCTAGATCTGGCTTCAGACAAAATGTTTTCTTCCAATCTACAACCTGCAATAACAAAAACTGAAAACCCAGAAATAAAATGCACAAGAAACAAAACTAAGACCCTAAAACCAATTAAACAATTATAATATTTGCAGCTTAAAGGCTCTAAATAGCCAGATTCGTCAGTATGCCAGAGAAATATTTTCAGAATTTTAAATTTACTAAGATGCTTCAGAAAACCCCTCATGCATTCACAATAAAAATTCAAATGATAAGCCCAGGGTCAAAACTAGCTGGGCTCTTCAGAAAGTGCTTCTAACGAGTTGGCTGGTTCAGTTGAGAACTTCCCCAAACGCCCGTTGATCTTCGAAATATAGATTTTCCTGCA
This sequence comes from Pinus taeda, assembly GCA_000404065.3. Taxonomy (NCBI): domain Eukaryota; kingdom Viridiplantae; phylum Streptophyta; class Pinopsida; order Pinales; family Pinaceae; genus Pinus; species Pinus taeda. The sequence goes on from APFE031495536.1 coordinate 28,100, forward strand.
CAGCTTACTTCAACCATTAACAAAGAGGGAGAAAACGATACTAAAATCCAGATCTAATGGAGATATCTACCATCATATTCAGAAATTTAACTACCATTCAAACTCTAGCGACTAAAAAAGATACATGTGTTTAAAATCACTCTTGATAAAGCTATTATCAATGGCTGAAATTAAAATCATGCACAGAAATGAAACATCTTACAGCATTTTCAGAAGAGTAACACCAGCAAAGATTTCAAACCCAAAGTCTTTCTTTATTGCATATGAAAAATGACTGCAAGAGAACTTTCTTTAGCACTAGACTCACAGATCGAATGATCTCAAATGACCCCTGATACCCTATTAAAGGAAAAATTCACCAACGGCTAGTTTGAGTGATCCATGTCAAAATCATCTTGACCGTCGATGAGGATCAAAATCTCTTTTAATCTCATCCGTCGAAATTTTAAATGCATTTTAATATATTAAAAACTTACATTTATTTCCTGAAAAAAAATTGACTTATTATTATTTTATTTTTTTCAAATTTTTATTATTTTTTTATTTATTAATTTTTATTTTATTTTTTTTTATTATTTTTACTGGACCCTTGAACTTAGCCTTTGGAAAAAACACCTAGGACCTAGGACTTATGAGGGGATAAAACATTTTCTAACCCTCAAGACACTTTACACCATGACTTGAACAATTTTACATCTCAAGGGGGAAAACCCATTTGACATAGACCCATATAGACTACCCAGTCTTGCGACACAAATATAATCTAGCAGATCAAGCAATTTGTAATAACTTAACCAAATAATTAGAATTATTTCCAAATTACCTTTACATAGACACGAAGCACACTAGGATTCCCATAAGATTCTAATTACAAAATCCATTCCAGCCTTGGGGTTAGGCTGAAAGAAAACTCTGCCGACCATGGGTCGGCAAGACAAAAAACCTTCCGGAACGTAGATCATCACTAGAAGATTAGGTTTACCTAGGCAAATACATAAATGACATAGATCTACTAAGATTATTTACATTTTACACATGCAGACTAGGTTTACAACATAACATGATCAGGTTGATGATGACAGTCAAATGGCATGGACATGTCGATCAAGCGCTATCCTTTTGCAGAAAAAGGGGGTGTACTGCTATGGGTAGTTGACACGTAGTGGTCAACATCTGGCTCTACTTGGGGACACGTTGTTGCACTGTAGGAATGTGAGAATCCAGAATCTGCATCCACGCAACACACAAGAAAACATAAGTACCGTCCATCCAAGAATCATCATATAACATTAAGCAAAGGAAAGATATAAGCTCTTCATTTATTAACTATCTAGTAACATGGAAAGTAAATATAATCCTAAAACATAAATGAAAATGCTGAAAAAACAAGGAGTAGGGTTAGAAATACAGAGGATGAATGGTAGTTAAATTTCTGAATATGATGGCCAATGCTACAACTTGAGGGACGCCTGGAGGGGTTTCGAAAAACGCAGGTACAGCAGCCTGGGTAGCAGATAAACTGAAACCAGTGGCTCAGAAACCCTTGAACAAATGATTTTTTAGAAAACTTAATTACAATCTTAAATCTTTCTGCTTCGGATTACTTGATGAAAACCTTGCAAAATATTCCAGATATGAAGTAAATATTCCTACCAAAACTGAACCTGGAGACAGATCTTACCCTCCAGGGCCTAGATCTGGCTTCAGACAAAAAGTTTTCTTCCAATCTGCAACCTGCAATAACAAAAAACTGAAAACCCAGAAATAAAATTCACAAGAAACAAAACTAAGACCCTAAAACCAGTTAAATAATTACAATATTTACAGCTTAAGGGCTCTAAATAGCCAGATTTGTCAATATGCCACAGAAATATTTTCAAAATTTTAAATTTACTATGAGATGCTTCAGAAAACCCCTCATGCATTCACAAGAAAAATTCCAATGATAAGCCCAGGGTCAAAACTAGTTGGGCTCTTTAGAAAGTGCTTCTCACGAGTTGGCTGGTTCAGCTGAGAACTTCCCCAAAAGCCCGTTGATCTTCGAAATCTAGATTTTCCTACACAGCTTACTTCAACCATTAACAAAGAGGGAGAAAACGATACTAAAATCCAAATCTAATGGAGATACCTGCCATATATTCAGAAATTTAACTACCATTCAATATAGTGTATACTGAGCATTTGCCTACTTTCAGGGAAATCTGTTGGTTGCTTCTCGGATGTGCCATGTCCAATTCTGCATAAGGTAGGACTTTTTCCTATCCGAAAATCAAGTTGTTCGCTGCCATCTGATGCATCAAATCTTCTTCTCGTTCTCTTTCTCTTGCATCTTTTCTTTGTCGACCATTCTGCTTCAAAACTCTTAGATGAAGTATGAAAGATATGCGTGACATGTTTTTCTTCATCTTGCATCTGATCTTTTATCGTTTTTAATTTTATCTGGATCACCTTCAATTAACCACCTTTCAATCGAACCAATGACCCCCTCATAATAAGATGGAGCTTGTTGCAACAGATAAGGAGGTTTCTGTTCTGTCGATGTTTCCTGGTCTCTTTCATCCTCTGACCGCTGTTGAAATTTTTGTACCTGTATTGTAATGGCATCCATCTGACTAGAGTGTTCAAGCTTCATAGCACTGATTTCCCTGGCATGGTCTTCTTCCATATCTTTTATTACTTTATCGTTCTTTTCCTTTATGGTCACCAAGCAAGTTGCATAGAGTTTATCTCTTTCTTATGATTTGCTTGCATGGTAGCCAACTGATTATTATAATCGAATGTCATGATAGTCATTTCTTCATCCATAGTTAATAACTTGTTTTGCATAGAATTAATTTCCCTATCATGATTAGCTTTCATGGTTTCCATTTCCTTATCTCGCTTTTCCAGGTGGGTGTATAAAGTTCTCATATCATTGGCGTAATCAGTTACAAATTTTTCTTGATTGATCTCCATTTTTTTTACCAGCCACATTAGTTCTTCTATAATTTGCTTCTGATTTTCCTTTTCATTGTCGACATTGATTTAAACAATTTGTCCCTGCTTTTCCACTATCATGGATTTAATCTGCAATGGTACAGGTGGATGGCACATTCTGATATGAAGAATTGTCTTGAAATCTTTCATCGACAGCTAGACCTTTCATAAGATTGCTTTCATTCTGTTGCACGATTTTAGGGGCACAAAGCGAGCTATCTTGATAACCATATCTATCTTTAAAAGAATTGACAATGTCTTGTAAAGAAGTGAAAGAATCTTCAGGACAATTATTAAACCAATTCAAAGCATCGCCCTTTAAAGAAAGGACAAATAGACGCATTTTGACATCTTCATGATCATACTGAGGAGATCTACAATATATGATCATTATACGAGTAAACTTGCATATATGCTTTCTAACAGCGACTGAATCACCAACCGAGAACAAAGGTAATTTAGAAATGGCCACTTCCGGAATATCATGGAGAAAATCAGTAAAATGACATGGGGTAAACGAATAATCCATGATGAATAATGAGGGGCCAAATGGATGATAGAAAGATATCTCTGCTCAAGAAAATCAAGAGATGAAAGAAGTGGAGTCGCCACTTGAACATGAATCTAACTCTAGGATCCAAAAAGCAACAAACAAGCAGATATGAGGGAGGCTTCTTGCCTGGGAAAAGAATAAATGAAAAGAAATGGAGTCGCCACCCAAACAAGAAACGAACTGAAGAGTCCAAGTGCTAAAGGTTTGATTAAACGATATGACGAAAGATAGGGCGATATAAAGATCAAAATGATGCCAAAAAATGTTGGTTGTTTGACAGGCTAAAATGAGATATGAGAAAGATGAAAGATGAATAATGAATGTCGTAAGGCCTAGGCCCAATAAATCGGTCCCCAGCAACGGCGCCAAAAAATGTTGTCGCACAGAGTGTCTAAGCACCGCGACAAGGCTCAGACCGAGGGTTCACCCTGGTCCTCGATCTCTCCATTTAAGCCGTCTTCCTATAGCAGGCTAAGGGGGGTAGACCCTATGACATAAAGGAAAACCAACTGGGAACCAGCTGGGTTGAGAGACACAGCAGGGGGAAACAAGCACTTAATCAATTTTAAAATTTGATTAGATCTTTAAATGCTCAAGACCAGTGCCTTATGGAGTTAATGAAAACCAAGTAATTAATTAATTGTTGTTGCTTACGAAGTAATTTAATGATTGCTTGAAAAATATTTACAAAATATCAAACATGTCACAAGCATTATATAATTCAAGCAGTGATTAATTTCACCAAATGCAAAATATTCAATAGATGCGCAATGTTCTAGCAAATAAATTTCAAAAGATCAAATACTTTCAAGAAACCACAAAATTTTAAATGCTAACCAGCTCACAAAATGATTCACCTCTTTTCAATAGCTAATATTTAAATAAACATTTAAGCGCATTTAACTATAGAGAAGTGGAACATAAATACCACAAAAAACACCAAAATGAATTTTCAATTTTTAGTTAAGCTTTTCAAAAAAAAATTGATTTTTATATATTTTTATAAAATTCTGAGTTTAAAATAAAACAAAACTAAAATCTAAATAAATAAAATTTAAATCTAAATGAAAATAAAAAATCTAAACTATAAAACAAAATTCTAAATAAAAGCCTAAGGATTAACTTTTTATGCTTTTGGGATTTATTTTTTTTATATTATTTTTAAAATCAAAATTTAAACAAAATTAAACTAAACTTAAATAAATCTAAAATCAAAACAAAAAAATTAATAAAAAATTGAAACCAAAACATTAAAACCTAAACCTTTTATGATTTTATATTTTTTATTTGAGTTGATTTTAATAAAAAAACAAATTTAAAAAAAAATAAATAAATATATTAACTCTAACTAAAGAAACTAAAATAAACAATAAAATAAAAACAATAAATTAAATTCTAAATAAAACAAACCACATAAAGATTATAACAAATAAAAATAAAAACTAGACTAACACATTAAAATTGAAATGCTAACTAAAACTACCCCCATACATACACAAATATAAAAAAAAAGGCTCGATTTAATTCCAAAACTAAAACCTAAACGTATCAAACCAAAATGCTCTGAGCGCGTTTGCAAGTATGCGTTGACAGCTGAAGAGAATAGCAAAATGAGGATTTGATAAACTGCGTCGAGAGAGGGTAACGAAAACAGCTACGGATCTGGAGTAGCAGCAGCGAGGAGAAGCGAGATTGGTTTGTTTTGCAGGTTGTGCAGATGAGGGGCGGAGTAAGAAGCAGCGTGGAGCAAAAGGAATACATGGAGCAGGGGTTTGATGCAACGCACGGATTATCATAGGGAAAGCATGAGGTAGCGATGGTGGAATAGAAGCTGCGTTTGAGGGTTAAGGATAGCGGATTCTCTTTGCAAGTCGAAGATGCTGGAGAAATATGGCTGCAACAAGGAGAAATAATGTAGCGTTGAATGATTCGCGAGGAGTGAAGGAAAGCATGGAATGGCCAACGGATGGGCAGACAGCAGCATAAAAAATTTAAGAAAACGCAGGCACAGGGTGGAGCTAACTACGTGAAGGGTGGTGGCGTAACCCAAATAAAAAAAATTGCATGAACTGGACAGTAGAACACTGCGTGGAGGCTCAGTGAGGAATGTCACGGAAATTGACAGCCACGGGCAGCGTATGAAGTGTGGATTGAGCTGAGTGAGAGTTGAGGGGACGGTTTAGCTGTAAGGGAAACAAGGATGAGGACTGTGTGAGAAATGTGGGAAGAGCAGCCAAAGGATGGTGATGCATAGGATGGATGTCGCGTTGAAGTTTTGCAAGGTTTCGATGGAGGAAACTGTAACAAAGGGCGTAGATAGCGCAGAGATCTTTGCCAGCGTGGAAGGGTTTGAGCTTTTACGCAGCATAGATGGTTTTGCTTGCAGGTGATGACTAATTGCGCATGAATGGGCATCATGAGAATGAAGGATTTGATGGCCAGTGTTGCAGCTTTAGGGACGCCTGGAGGGGTTTCGAAAAACGCAGGTACAGCAGCCTAGGCAATAGATAAACTGAAACCGGTGGCTCAAAAACCCTTGAACAAATGATTTTTTAGAAAACTTAATTAAAATCTTAAATCTTTCTGCTTCGGATTGCTTGATGAAAACCTTGCAAAATCTTCTAGATATGAAGTAAATATTCCTGCCAGAACTGAACCTGAGGCCAGATCTTACCCTCCAGGACCTAGATCTAGCTTCAGACAAAATGTTTTCTTCCGATCTGCAACCTGCAATAACAAAAACTGAAAACCCAGAAATAAAATGCACAAGAAACAAAACTAAGACCCTAAGACCAGTTAAACAATTACAATATTTACAGCTTAAAGGCTCTAAATAGCCAGATTTGTCAGTATGCCACAGAAATATTTTCAGAATTTTAAATTTACTATGAGATGCTTCAAAAAACCCCTCATGCATTCACAAGAAAAATTCAAATGATAAGCCTAGGGTGAAAACTAGCTGGGCTCTTCAGAAAGTGCTTCTCAGGAGTTGGTTGGTTCAGCCGAGAACTTCCCCAAACGCCCGTTGATCTTCGAAATATATATTTTCCTGCACAGATTACTTCAACCATTAACAAAGAGGGAGAAAACGATACTAAAATCCAGATCTGATGGAGATACTTGCCATCATATTCAGAAATTTAACTACCATTCAAACCCTAGCGACTAAAAAAATGCCCGTGTTTAAAATCACTCCTGATAAAGCTATTATCGATGGCTGAAATCAAAATCATGCAGAGAAATGAAACATTTTACGGCATTTTCAGAAGAGTAACACCAACAAAAATTTCAAGCCCAAAGTCTTTCTTTATTGCATAGGGAAAATGACTACAAGAGAGCTTTCTTTAGCACAAGACTCACAGATCAAATGATCTCAAATGGCCCCTGACACCCTATTTAAAGGAAAAATTCACCAACGGCTAGTTCGAGCGATCCATGTCAAAATGATCTCGACCGTCGATGAGGATCAAAATCTCTTTTAATCTCATCCGTCGAAATTTTAAATGCATTTTAATATATTAAAAAAATAAAATCTTGCATTTATTTCCTGAAAACTTTGACTTATTATTATTTTGTTATTTTAGTTTTTTTTTCAAAATTTTATTTATTTTTTATTTTTTGTTTATTTTTTATTTTTTTATTATTTTTACTAGACCCTTGAACTTAGCCTTTGGAAAAGACACCTAGGACCTAGGACTTATGAAGGGATAAAACATTTTCTAACCCTCAAGACACTTTACACCATGACTTGAACAATTTTACATCTCAAGGGGGAAAACCCATTTGACATAGACCCTCATAGACTACCCAGTCTTGTGACACAAATATAATCTAGCAGATAAAGCAATTTGTAATAACCTAACCAACTAATTAGGATTATTTCGAAATTACTTTTACAAAGACTCGAAGCACACTAGGATTCCCCTAAGATTCTAATGACAAAATCCATTCCGGCTTTGGGGTTAGGGTGAAGGAAAACTCTACTGACCATGGGTCAGTGAGACAAAAAACTTTCTGGAACGTAGATTATCACTAGAAGATTAGGTTTACCTATGCAAATACATACATGACAAAGATTTGCTAAGATTATTTACAATTTACAAATGCAGACTAGGTTTACAACATAACATGATCGGGCTGATGATGACAGTCAAATGGCACGGACACGTCGATCAAGCGCTATCCCTTTTGCGAAAAAATGGGGTGTACTGCTATGGGTAGTTGACACGTAGTGGTCAACACATCCCTTGCATGAACTTAGAAAGGTTAACTGTCCATAGCTGGAACATATATCATCAGACTTAGATTCATCAAAACAATCTAGAAGCAATGTGGTGTAGTAAATTATCCATTAGGTGAACTGCAAAGACAATGAGTAATCAAACTATAGTGTCTATCAAACTCCCACCACAAATCTATTATTACTACAATATAATCTTCTAAGCTTTCCAAGAAAGATTAATTATATTTTTCTTTTTAAGGATCTTTCAAAAAAATAAATCCATTATATGCTAAGATCAGTAAACAACATCTCGACTTCTCTATTGGAAATAATTAAAAAACTGATGATTTACAATATGGATGATCTAAAAAATGAATTTCCATCATCTACAAACATGTTTCAATAGGGAGTCTAGGAAAGGGAATCAAATATACAGACAGAAGAGAACAAAAAAAAAAAAAAATTGGTGGCAGACAAATAAATTTGACAAACCTTTCACAAGTAAAAAATGGAGAATCAGGTGGGGGGATCCCAGAGACTTCACCCGTGGAAGCCAAGTGAGCCCCCAACAAAGCTCCAACTGGTGGAATGCCACCTTCTCCAGCTGCCCAAACAGCCAACCTCTGCAGATGTTGCATCTTCTTAACTATATTTGCATTGGTCAATGAACTTACATTTAAAATGCCTTTTCCCTCATCGCGTAAGGACCTTGCAAGACTTGTGTTAAAGATACGTTCCTTCTTCTTCCCCTCACCCTTACCCATTGCAATTCTTTGACAAACTTCAACGAATCCCTGACAACTGTAATAGAGAGCAATGCATGTATAAAAGAAATGAATATGTAGTGAAAAGTGAAGTATCTAGAGAAAAGTGAAGTAAAATACAGTGAGAGGTAAGACGATATAAATACAAGTTCATAGTTATTAGTTACTAGTAGGAGGAATCATCCATGAGAAAGGTGAATACTGTCTACTACCACATGTAATTTAGACGAATAATAATTATATAAGAATACCATCTATATCAGGAAGGCTCTCTCTCTCCAAATGCACAGTAATTTATGTGTTTAAATTCTGGCTTCAATTGACTACAACATGGAAGTTAAGTACAAGCAGAAAAGTACGGAAAGAAATCCTACATAGTCAATAGACCTCAAAATGGCACAATATTTATTCACATATTTTTAATTTAGAACTTGCAGTCTGCACAAATCAATAATATCTCGATGTAATCAGAGGATAAGGAAACAAAAATAACATAGGCAATTAATTCAGTAATCGATTGACGATAACTCCTTCCAATTAAGTTCTATGTGAACATAATCATATTTGCTCCAGTGTAACAATTTAGTGTTGTTATTCTTCCCCATCCCCAAATTGCAATCAAGATAAGCATGGCTACTGTGAGCTCATTGCTCATGTAAAAATCACTGAACATATTACAAAAACCATGTGTTATTTAAAATTGGCATTGTCCCAACTAAAATAAGTCTGCTTGAAATTAAAATGCAACTGCACTTACAATGGGAAAATAATATAGTTGACTATCTCAAGGTCACTGCATTTTAAACACATAGAATATGAAAGTAAAAACTGGATATCCATAATTATTTACTATGAGGGATTTCTTTTACTATCCTGGCTGCATTGCCACTTATGAATCATAGAGAACCTTAATACATAACGGAAATCCATTTCTCAAACGTTCTTACTTGTGCCATTTGATGCCTAGTTCTAAGGCCCACAGAGCATCCCAATTTAACAAAAGAAAAGTAGTGTCATTTGATATGATACCAATTTACCAATGCAACACTCCCAACCACATCCCTATTTGGTTCCTAATCACCTAGATAACTCTTTTATTTGGTGTAGAGTTCACCACATCTTCTATTACTAATCCCCTGGATGACATCTATTACAGAAGCATAAACCTGTCAAATAGTCTGCAATACCTATAGTTCGCTCAAGATGCCATTCTGAATCTGCAAATTGACTAGACATACCAACATAGAACCATACTATCCCTGGACAGAGACAAAGACAAGATACACAGTTTGCCAAAACCAGACACAACAGACCTTGAGCATATATACCTGAGTTATGTTTCAATCCAGCCATCATGTGTCAACATACCCACAATTGGTATCTGACAAATCTGCCATGGCACTTGAGGGTTCCACATTCATGTGGCACTGTAAGCGCACCAACGGACCAAAATATGAAGCCACACATACTTTGGTTATAGACACTATTACAGTAGATTGGTTACAAGAATGCACTAGACTGATACGGTGTCAGGAGTAATAAATCATAACAATAATAACAATGAGATAATAATAGAGAATGGTGCACAATAGGTTAAAGGATATAAAGAGGTAATAAATACATCAATCGGGCATAACAGAATCTGTTATGAATAAAATATAGATATAAATAATGTAAATATAAATAAATATAACACATCATAAAAAATGATTAATTAGTTAATGAAGAGGTATGTCCCTAAGGACATGATCGTTCATAAAGGGACACTTGCCTAGGGTATATAAGCAGGCCCTCACTCTCATTTGTAGCATCATTCTCATTCATACATTTAATATATATTCTTGTATCTTCAATGGAGATCTGCATATTCCAAGTCTTTTGGAGTGTTTAATCTGCTATAAAAAACCTTGTTCGTTACAGAATCAACTCTCTTATGGTACGGGAGTGTTTCTAAAGCCTTAAGTATCTAATTACTTTTCCAAATGAATTAAGCCTATGTTATATTTTATTTTTATTATTGACTTACACTTATTATAATTTTATGTCTATTATTATGAGTTAAGTGAGATTGGGAGTTGAGGGAGCGGAGGGTGGGGTGGCTGAAACCCTAGCCACCTCAACCCTTGGATTCATGCCTCTGTTCATCCAAACTTTTGGGATCTTTCTCTCTTCCTGGTGCCATCGACATTGCCATTCATGGGTGCTCTCGCAGCGTTGTGGTGTGTGTTCAGGTTTTGCTTTTGCCAGTGTTTCTCTGCTGCCATTGGTGCTTCTGCTCCAAGGCCTGGGATCTGTTCAGGGTTTAGCATGTCGTTGCCCTGTTTTCATGCCACAGCCGCCTGTGGCTTTGTGGCCCAGCTCTTTTGATACCTGGATTTGGGCTGGATGTTTGGGCTATCAGGGCAGCCTGTGCCCTATTTACTGTTTCTCTGAGAACTGGCCTCATTCCTGGTTCTTTTGAAAAATGTTTATAGGGGGGTTCTTTATGACCCGCTATGTAATGTTGGTTGCCAGCCACCAGGCTTGTTTTCCTTTGTGTGCACTCTCTGGGCTGTCTGGGCCCTGCTTGTTTCCCCCAAGTTTCTAAGGTTTTTCGTCTTTGTAGGATTTTGTATGTTTCCTTTGAGTCATTTTCTGGATCTCTGTAGTTTCTCGTCTAGGAAAACTGGCTCAATATATGACCCGTACTGTTTCTTTGTCATGAGGCATATTTCCCAAATGTTTAGCAGCATAAACAAAATGTAATTTTGTTTTTCATTTTGATGAATAAAATTACGCAGATTTTTCTACAGAAAAGATATTGTATAAATTTTTAACAAAAAACATCAATTTTATCTCTAAAGTTTACAACCTTGTCCTTGAACAATGGCTTTATGAATATACCAACCAATTGAGAAGGGCAGTCTGAGTTTTTCGCCAAACAGAAGGTTGCTCTAACCTATCACACCCCCATTGTTGAACTCTTGTTTCTTCAAAGGTTCTTCCTGAAGTGCATTTTTCACCATTTATTGATCCAGTCCAGTATTCATCAGTCAATCCTGTCAGATTGAAGTCATCATTCATGACAAGTTTTCACTTGTTATTTTGCAATGGAGAAATAACAACCACACTTATTAGAACAGAATCATTTTGTCTCTTCTTTGCTACAATTCACGTTGACCTCCTTGGAACTGAAGGCCCTTCTTATTTGTCTTCCTCTTGCTCTTTGTGTTGCACTTATGCTCCTTCTGCCTCTTCTTCGTGTTGCTTTTCTTGCCATAAATCCAGTCCTTCTTGCTGCAGTTCTTGTCCTTTCATTTTTTTCTTCCTTCTGCTCTTCTTGGTGTTAATTTGGTTCTATGCCCTTCCTCCAGTAGCTATAGAGAATAATTGGCTTGTTCGCTGAAACATCCAAAGATGTAAGTGGAAGTTGTTCCAATGTTGCCTTCAATCATCAATGCCTGCAAATTTTTTCTGCAGTTGCTCCACCAACTACTTGATTTGGCATCAGTTCACACATGTCATGAATGAGATCCAACAATCCTGGTGCTCTCATTTGCTCTCTCGAAAAACAGATCTTGGTGTGCTTGCCAGCAAGACAGCATTCACAAACTGTATTTTTTTGCCAAAATGGGAGTCATTTAACCATTTTCTTTTGATGCAATAGTTGAAGATAGGGAAAATGTAGGTGTCCATAACTTTCATAAGCATATCATACGTATTTCAGCCCTCTTGCTGCAAAATCTGGCAAGCCTTGAAGAGGGGCACCCTACAAGGCTAACACTAGACCCTATGACAACAATGGGGTGACAGCCCACTGTCACCACAGAGAAGTCACAATTTACACTCAAGGCTCCAATAGGAGGCAATTTGCTTTCTGGAGAGAGGCCTATTAGATAAGGCACAAGACCTAGGGCTTGATTAGTAGGTTTGAGTGTTGGGATGGCCAAAGGTCAAGGCAAGGAGAAAGGATTTCCAACAAAGGTTTTCACCAAGGACAATGCACATGAAACCCTTAGAAAGCCCCCAATTTGAAGCTAAATCCAAACTAGGGTTAGCTTAGGGCTAGTAACTAGGGCAAAGAAATTTATGGACAAAATTGACATAATGCTTACCAAAAGGAAAGGTTTTGTGGCAACCACTACCCTTTGGGCATATAGACTCTCCAACTCCAAAAATTCCTCTTCCCTAGGAATTCGCACCAAGCCCTAGCTTGGACGCTTGGCCTTGAAGGGCCAAGTTAGGTTAAGAAAAAGAGGGATAAATTTTATGGACAAGAAATAAGTTTGATCATCAACAAGGAGGGCCAATGCCTTATCCTTGGGTGGATGGAGTCTATGAGTTGACTAAATGAGAGAAAGGTTGCTAAGGAGGCAGCATAGTTGATGACCTAGCATAAAAAACTCTAACAATTAACTATGCAATGGATCAAGGAGTTTGATGGGAGAGCTAGTTAAAGTTCAACACTAGGATATTCATTCACATGTTATTCATGAGTAAAGCATGCAATAATGACATCTAGATACCATTCAATATGTATTCAACAAATTAAGGCACAATAGCAAAACCTTAGATTCTAAGTTGCACGAAACGGGGAAACACGAATATATATATATATATATTGAAAATATTTAAATATATATATATGTGCAATCATAAAGCATAAATGATACATTATAATTTATTACACTTAAACATTAAGATTAATTTACATCACATTTACTCATGAAGATCAACATAAATGAAAATAAAAATATCGAATATCCAAAAGCAACCTTTATTATATATCCAAATCTCAAAATCAGCCTTTATCTATATTAAAATAGAGGCTGCAAGTACAATAAAGACTATAAGGCTGCAAGAGAGAGATCCAAATCAAAGATTTTTGCGCCACATCCATTCTTTAGAAGGACCACTGTTGTAGTGGGAGTCTCTCCTACATTCGAATGACCTTAGTGCTCTTGAATAAATACACGTTCATACCTTAGTACCCTACATGATCTTATTATTGGGATTTCCGCTGCATTAGAGGCCTTGGTTCTCTTGATTAAATACAAGTTCCCATACCCTAGTACATGATAAAATCCAATGGAAACATTGCAATCCCTCCAATCCTGAAATCCTGAAAAACAAATAAGTCTGCTAGATTTTGAGTGAGATCTAAAATTCTACTTTCTCCATATGAAATCCAATGAGGGGAAAACCACTCTCAAACATCTTGAGTCATTTCATGGTAATGTTAAAAATTTAAGTAAAAGGATGAAAATGAAAAATACAAGAGAACATTTAAACAATCAACAGAAAACAAGCCAAGACAAGAGACACAAGATGTGGCGGCTAGCTAGGGGCAAACCCCAATATGGGGAAACCCTTTGATCAAATCTTCTTTTATCTTCAATAATTCAGCAGAGAGAAATAGTACAAAAATCTAATTTATATCAGCAACAGCAAACCCTAGATCAGCAAAGTCAAACTTGGTCAAACGAGTTGAAATTGACCTCCAATATGCTTGGTCAATTTCCAGTCAACTTGCCCTTGAACAGCGTGAAGAAGCAGCCCTAGAACAGCCCCAAAAGTTCAGTTATTTGCAGATTTCTGAAGTCAACTTGCAGCACTAAACTAGGGCAGTCAATATCGGTCAAACCCGAGATCAGATCACCTCGATTTCTATGCCAAAAATTGCAGCTTGCCAAGGAGGATCAGCCACACCAAATTCTCAGTCAAAGAGGAGTCCACGCTGGTCAACGTTGGTCAAAGAACCTTCCTGCAGCTTGTAACCCTAGAAATCTGCGTCCTTTTTCCACACGTGAGAGAGTCTTTCTACACAAGAGAGAGAAAGAGACTTTTTTCTACACAGGAGAGAGAGATATGATGAGAAGTGAGTGATCAAATGAGGAGGAGGCATCCTGTATTTATATGCAAACGTTGAAGATGAATAGATGTGTCTATTGGGCTTCTGAGCCTACATAAGTTGCTAGCCGACTTTGACAATTTGTCCATAATCAAAATAAATTCATATCTGCATAAATACTTATCGGAATCGGATGATCTTTAGATCAATCCTACACCTCTCGAGGAGAGGAATCTAGGAAAAATATTATCAGCCATGAATAAGGTGACCCACATGGAGTTTGGCCCTAGTTGCCAATTTTAACATTATGTCTCCAAACTTGAACCATCAAAAGATATCTATGATAAATTAGTAGAGCTATTCTCGGTAAGCACAGCTAGAGAAGTGATATCTTACGAAATGAATTTTACAAGATAAAGATATCGAAGGAAGGAATAGCTCCCTACTTCATGAAGATCTCTGAGATGAGGGATCAACTTCAAGAGCTAGAGGAAGTCATGTCTAACAGAGAAATGACAATTGTAATACTCAATGCTCTATCTAAGGATTGGGGCAACTTCACATCAAGCATATATGCAAAGAAAAAAGCCACCCCACTAAGTGAAATGTGGTCTCTACGCAAGATAGAGGAAACAAGACTCAAAGCAAAAGAGGATGTCAGATCAAAGAAGCAAACATTTGCTACCATGGCCAAGAGAAAGGGAAAAATTGGCAAATTTGGTCCACGAATAACAAACAACAAAGATATGTCCAAAGTCCAATGTTTTGGATGCCAAGAATATAGACACTACAAAAGGAATTGTCCTAAACTAAAGAAGAAGAACAACAACAAAAGAAAAAGAGAAGAAGATCACATGACTTAAGAGGTGAAAGAAGAAGAAAAGAAGCAAAAGAAGGAAGATCCTCCAGATCTCTACTATGACTAACTCTACTTCTTTACTTAAAGTCTTCTTTCAAAATTTTGAGTAGAATAGGAGCATGTAGGAATAAAATAAAATTGCATGGCTAGAAACATCTTCTAGGATCTAGAAGCATGACATAGATAGAGTTCAAAATACTCATGTAGAAGGAGCATTTATAATAAAACAAAATGCATGGTTAGAAATATCTTCTAGAATATAGGAGCATGATCGATATAGCTCAAGATATTCGTGTAGGAGCATACCTAGTATAGGACTTCATCCACAATGAAAGAAAATTGATCATGATTAAGAATCTTGGAAGACCTCCATCATCAAAAGGAAAGAAACATTTGCAGAGTAAGGGTCTTCAAGATCCTATGATGGAATCTTCAAAAAAAGATTCATAAACAAAAGGAGATGTCTCATTGGGAATTCCATTCATGGGATTCAAGAAAAGGATGATATGCAGGCAAGCTAAGACGAAGCAAGAAGGACCACACCAAGGACAACCAAATGAAGCCAAGATGATCAAAGGAGAATCAAGATGAGGTATGTATCAAAGTTTAGTCATGTTCTCATTTGTATATTATTGAGTCATGGGAATAGTTCTATGACATGATCAAGTATGAAAGAATCTCTTTCACCAATGACATGCTCGAAGGCATGTACTACAATGCAATGAAGGTCAAGAAAAGGAAATACTCACATAAGAAGTATAAGAGTATTGACTAAGAAGCAAAGGAATGCTGACTAGTCCTAGAAGCAAGCAATGAAGAAGTGCCCCCACAAGGAGCATAAGGTGGTTGACCAATCCAAGAAGAAGCAAGCGAAGAAAGAGATCAAGCATGTGAAGAAAACCATGATCACAAAGAATCACGATCTGACAAAGATCCATTGAAGACATCTCCTGAAAGAAGGCAGGACAACTCTGACTAAGAAAGGAAAAGATCAAAGGACCCTTGACACCTATGAAGGCCTTGGAGATATGAAAGCTGCAGATAATTGATTCTACTCTACGAAGATGTCATGGTGAAGAAGCCATCCAGCAAAAGCACCATTTAATGTTGAAGTAATATCAGGATGAAGTCATGAAGGGCTACTAGATCAAAGCATGGGAACAAGCAAGTACAAAGAAGCATCCATGTGAAGAGTAGTCTGAAGCATAGACAAGATGACAAGGAATAACCAGATAACAAGAGAACCTGATATATGACAAGAAGGCCACTTTCCACAAAAGAAGCAATGACATGACTAACCAGGAAGGAAAAAGATCCATGGATGGTGCCCTACCAAGAATAAGTTCAAACAAAGACTTCATGACATCAAAGAAAAGGAAGGCGATCACGCAGCTGGATGACACACGAAGAAGAAGTTGTTGATGAATGGACAAGTCTCTAGCTAAGAGGGAGCTATAACAAATTCCCAATTACAAAGGAACTTGGACAAGTACCTTGTCAGAGGATACTTGGGCATGTCTTCCTCAATTGAGAGTAAGTGATAGACACAACATTCTTGTCTTCAATTGGGAAGAAAGAATGGGAGGATTGGGTAATCATCTGGCATCTGATACTCTTTGAGGATGTGTAGGGCATCCAAGACAAGAGTAGGCAAGAGGACCGATATTCTTTGAGGGTTGGGAACCCAAGATAAGAATAGTCCTAGAAAGTCATACTCAGTGAATGCCCAGGTGGGTATGTACCTTGAGAGACAATGACTAAGGTGTCTATAAGTCATTGGTCACGCCAACATTGTGCTATGATCTATTGAGAGATAGAACTGTCAGTCAAGGCCTCACTGTAGAAACAATGTTGGTTACTATGACGCTAAGACAGATGGATTGCCAATCCGATTTCTCTTATGTGAATTCTTCAAGATTGAAACATAGCCAAACACCTTGTAATGTTGTATGAATACCTCCCTAGTTAAGAGGGAGTGTTGAAGAAAATGTAACTAGGTTTGGTCTTCATAAATGTACTGTTGATATTTGCATTTATTCAAGAAAATAAATATTATTTTTAAAATATATGTCAATGAGTTTCTTGCTCATTGAAATAGGTTTAGCACATGTTAAAGTGTTATAGGTGAAGAAGTTGTTCATGAATGGACAAGTCTCTAGCTAAGAGGGAGTTATAACAAATTCCCAATTACAAAGGAACTTGGACAAGTACCTTGTCAGAGGATACTTGGGCATGTCTTCCTCAATCGAGAGGAAGTGATAGACACAACATTCTTGTCTTCAATTGGGAAGAAAGAATGGGAGGATTGGGTAATCATCTGGCATCTGATACTCTTTGAGGATGTGTAGGGCATCCAAGACAAGAGTAGGCAAGAGGAGCGATATTCTTTGAGGGTTGGGAACCCAAGATAATAATAGTCCTAGAAAGTCATACTCAGTGAACGCCCAGGTGGGTATGTACCTTGAGAGACAATGACTAAGGTGTCTATAAGTCATTGGTCTCGCCAACATTGTGCTCTGATCTATTGAGAGATAGAGCTGTCAGTCAAGGCCTCACTGTAGAAACAATGTTGGTTACTATGACGCTATAACAGATGGATTGCCAATCCGATTTCTCTTATGTGAATTCTTCAAGATTGAAACATAGCCAAACACCTTGTAATGTTGTATGAATACCTCCCTAGTTAAGAGGGAGTGTTGAAGAAAATGTAACTAGGTTCGGTCTTCATAAATGTACTTTTGATATTTGGTATTTATTCAAGAAAATAAATATTATTTTTATAATATATGTCAATGAGTTTCTTGCTCATTGAAATAGGTCTAGCACATGTTAAAGTGTTATAGGTGAGTCAAATAGTCAAAAGAAAATGTTGAAGGCCTTAAGGGCATGTTGCACCATGTACATGTTTGTATAAAAGTCAAAGAATACTCCTCCAAGCAAAGTCAAGTCTCCTCCAAAGCAAAGGCACCATCAAAGAGTCTCCTCCAAGCATGCGACACAACCAAAGAAGCCATCCGAAGCAAACATAACAAGTCGGCCTAAAAGGAGGGACAGTCCTCTATATATAGAGGTTGTCCACTCCATTACAATGTCAAGCATTACCTCTGAAATAAGCAAAGGTAGGAAGTCGAGTAAAGGGTAAAGAAGGACGAAGAAGTGGTCTCTAAGTGCAGCGAAGAAGGTGAAGCCTAGACCGAAGTCAAGAGGACCATTTCTAGGGCAATTACAGTCGCACGTGCGAGAAAAGGGAAGGTTGCCTGCGGTCATAATAGCAATAGTATATCAGCATCATATCTCTCATCGTTTGGGCTAGAAAGATAGGCCTAAAGGGCCTCCCACTCAAGCGAAGAAACAAGGAAGAAAATCAAAGGTAATAGGGCTATTCTAAAGCCTATTACAGTCACACGTGCGAGGAGCGGGAGGCTATCTATGTTGTCATAACAGCCCTCCCATTATAGTCTTACAAGTTCATTGGTTGGTGAAGAGAAGGAAGGGATCATCATAAGGAAAGGGTCTCATCAAAGGTATATCTTCTAGAGCAAGTGCAACAAGATCTAACAACAGTTGGAAGGAGGACAAAGTGCCGGAAGAAGGAAGGACTTGACTTGTGCTTGGAGGACATTTTAATCAACAGTCTAGGATTTGGCAATTGATTAATAAGAAGCTTCAATAAGAGAAACTTACTAAAGGGTTTTCCTCTCAAGAGGAGAGAGGTTTTGGCCCTAGCAAAGAGTCAACATCTTGTGTTCTTTTTCTTATGTTTTTGGTAGCAGTTTGAAAAAATACACACACATGCATAAATAAGAAGAAGAAGATTAAGCTAACAAGAAAATTAAAAAGACTCCACAAATTGTTATCAAGTCAAGAAGAATCACACTACACCTAATTGCCCTTGATTATTCAACACATGCCTCTAGTAACATCAATGAAAGTTGTGTGTCTAAAAAGTTGATTTCTAGTAGCATCGGATGTGCTCTAAGTCTCAAAATTGGCAAGGAGGCTTAGACATATGCATTCTCCAATACCCAAAAATCGTTTTGGGAAATTCCACCTGGAGACAATTTTATTAAAATAATTAATTATTTTTAATGGGACCCTAAGTCTAAACATAGGAAACTAAAATAATTAATGGGTATTAATCTAAACCGTGGGTGAAACTTCTAGAAGAAAGCGAAAATCAAGTCAATATGATCCTAGCCATTGATTAGTATCTGATTTGGGCCGTTGATTGATCAACGAGAGGATTATAAGAAGAGGTTTGATGGGCACTTGGAGGATACACAGAGAGAAGATCAGAAGTTCGATTTTCTGAAGCAGAGCAGCTCCAGGAGAGATTTTCGATAGTGATCTTTTGCAAAGAGGAGCAGGGATAATATCTAGTGAGGAGTCTTTTCCTTGGCCAGATAGTACAAGGCAGAGAGGACAGAACGATGTCTAGAGAGAGGTTGACGTTGGCCCACACAGTGTAGACGCAGTGGCAGTGCAGATCCTAGAGGGAGATCGAATTTCCTGCTGAGGAAATCGAGTTTCAGAAGCCGGGAGCCGGAGTGTGAGACTGGGAGGTTGGAAATCGAAGTTTTTGGGCAGCAAAGGATCAGAAAGATGAGCAGCACAGTCCCCAGTAGAGATGACGTAGAGACTGTAGGGTTGATGCAGTTTTGCGCAAAGGCTGACGTAGAGCTGCTTTCCAATGAGATCAAGGTTAAATTCTTCCAGCGACAGGGTGAGAGCATCTCACTACTTATTTTGTTTAGTTTTTCTCTGTATAGGATAGCCAATTGGGCATCCTACGAATTATACTCAAAAATTACCACTGCTTAATAATAAAAACCTCAGAGCTGCTGCACCGTTTTCCCGCATTGGGTTTTTCTAGGGACATTTGTCCAAAAATAACTGTGTAGACGTGTTGTATCTCTTTCTTGTTGAGTTTCTTGTTTTTGCTTATAATTTAAATGGTGTAGACTGCAATGTATTAGTTTTGATATTTACTCTAGGAAATAGTAAGTAACTTGATTCAGAAATTAACAAGTAGGTGAAACTTAATCAGTTGTTGCAGTGGAAATTTGGGCATCCAAATTTTCACATGGTATCAGAGCTATAGGTGGAGCAAGAAGAACAGAGCCAGAAGACCTAGTGCTAAAGGAAGAAGCGAATTAAAAATTCCTGCAGAGGAAGCAATTTGAATCCCAAAGGGTTTGCGCAATTCAGGCCAAGAGGGCTAGATTTTCATGGTAAATCTCTCTCTGAGTGAGTCGACAAAGAGGTAAGATTTCCAGATCGAAATCTGTCAGTGGCAAAGGGAGCAGCACATCAAAAGCTTTAATGAAGAGGGATTTCAAGTGGGACACATTTTTTTTAGGCAATTGTTGGGCAAAAAGACGTCAGAGGGAAGAGAGAGACATGGGTGAGGGAATTCTTCCTCGGAGGACTTCCAGCCAAGGAGTCTGAATTCTCACTAGCTGAGCAACAGAGGGGAGGGGCTAGTGTTGCACAGAGGAGAGAGGAGACTATTCGACTTTTCGATTAGCAGAGATGGATGCTAGTGGATTGAGAGACCAAGATAGGTTGGATGGGGCATCGAAGAACATTTTCTCAAAGTCTACGTCGATAGCATGGTAGTTGAGCTCGCGGATCCAGATCCGCTCAAGAAGTACAAGGGAGAAATGGCAAAGACAAAGAGAATGATCCTCGACGGTGTGAAGGATCATATAGTCTATCACATCGCTAGCAGAAACACTGCCAAGGAGATGTGGGATGCATTGTCGACGTTGTATCAAGTATCTTCCAAGCAACGGAAGATGTAATTGGAGCAAAAGATGAGGCTTATGTAGATGCAGAAGGGGGAATGCATTGATCCGTTCCTTGCAAAGCTTCAGGAGACCCGAGATGAGTTGGCAGTTGTGGGGTCAACACCTCAAGGTTCCGAGATGGTAAGATTGGCCCTAAATTCAGTATCTGAGGAGTGGCAAGTCTTCGTCCAGAACATCTTGGGCAGGGCGACTTTGCCAAACTGGGATGAGATGTGGGTAGCTCTTAGCAAGAGGAGCTGAGGAGAGACTTGGTCAAGTGTAAACTTGATGGAAGCACCAGTAGTGGGTCGAAGCCCAAGGAGGAGGAAGTGAATGCAACCCTCACATCTAAGGGGCAACAAGAGCAGCAAAACAAGAAGAAGGGTGTTTCGAAATTCAAATGCTTAAGGTGTGGTGAACTCGGTCACTACGCAACACAGTGTCCTCTCAGAAAGAAGGACAAAGATGAGAAGCATGATCCGAAAGTTGCAACCACGAAGATTGAGGAGGATGAGTTTGCCATGACAGCCGAGATACCTCCAGGAGGGAGGTGGGTTGATTTAGAGTTGTTGTTCGAAAGAGCTACAGGTGGGCGGGATCCTTAAGGAGCCCACCTCTCGAATCAATACCTTGCTACGGGAGCCCAAATCAGAAGTAACAGGATGGACCAAATCAGTTGATGCAAAGGAGTGTCAGAGTGACAGTGGTAGTGGCTAGGAGCGTCAGAGACTGGGAAGCACAGAGCTAGAGTTGGCAGCAGTGCAGTTAGCACACAGCAAAGTCAACAGCAATGCAGAGGCTTCAAAGGGTCAGCACAAAGACTAGCAACAGTTAGAACTCCAGCAACAAGATGCATCATACTGAACACCTGTTCAGTAATTTTGAATGTTTTTTCGTTGTTGATGCAGTAGCAGCAACAGTTGGAGAAGGTTGCAGTGCAGATGCAGTGTTGGCAACGGCAGTGGCAGTGCCAATAGCAGCATCAATGCAAAAATCATGAGGGTTGTAGTACAAATGCAGTATTGGAAGTGGCAGGGTCAGCAGCAGTACAAATGCAGCGTTTGCGCAATAGTTGGTGGGCAGCGATGTCAAACATCAACAGCGCAGAGGGAGATGTTTCAAAATCAAAGTGATGCTTCAGCAGGTTGCATTACTAGAGCACATTCCTCCCTAAGAGGGAGTGTTGATTTTTGGTAGCATCGAATGTGCTCTAAGTCTCAAAATTGGCAAGGAGGCTTAGACACATGCATTCTCCAATACCCAAAAATCGTTTTGGGAAAGCCCACTCGGAGACAGTTTTATTAAAATAATTAATTATTTTTAATGGGACCCTAAGTCTAAACATAGGAAATTAAAATAATTAATGGGTATTAATCTAAATTGTGGGTGAAACTTCTAGAAGAAGGCGAAGATCAAGTCAATATGATCATAGCCATTGATTAGAATCTAATCTAGGTTGTTGATTGATCAGTGAGAGGATTATAAGAAGAGGTTTGATGGACACTTAGAGGATACATAGAGAGAAGATCAGAAGTTCAATTTTTTGAAGCAGAGCAACTACCAGAGAGATTTTCGATAGTGATCTTTTGCAGAGGGGCAAGGATAGTATCTGGTGAGGAATCTTTACCTGGGGCAAAGAGTACAAGGTAGAGAGGACAAAACGACGTCCAGAGAGAGGTTGACGCTGGCCCAAACAATGTTGACGCAGTGGCAGCGCAGAGCCTAGAGGGAGATCGAATTTCCTGTTGAGGAAATCGAGTTTCAGAAGCGAGGAGTCGGCGTGTGAGACCAGGAGGCTGGAAATCGAAGTTTCTAGACAGCAGAGGATCAGAAGGAAGAGCAGTGCAGTCCCTAGCAAAGGTGACGCAGAGACTGCGTCGGGTTGATGCAGTTCTGCACAGAGGCTGACGCAAAGCCTCTATCTAGCGAGATCAGGGTCAGATTCTTCTAGTGAGAGCATCTCACTACTTGTTTTGTCCAATTTTTCTCTTTATAGGAAAGCCAGTTGGGCATCCTACGAATTGTCCTCAGAAATTACTACTGCTTAATAATAAAACCCTCAGAGTTGCTACACCAGTTTTCTCGCATTGGGTTTTTCCAGGGATATTTGTCCAAAAATAACTATGTAGATGTGTTGTATCTCTTTCTTGTTCAATTTCTTGTTTCCACTTATAATTTATATGGTGTAGACTGCAATGTATTAGTATCGATATTTACTATACGAAACAGTAATTAACTTGATTCAGAAATTAACAAGTAGGAGAAACTTAATCAATTTCTGCAGTAGAAATTTGGGCAGCCAAATCTTCACATGAAATGCCTATTCGACAAGAGTGTTTAAGATTGATCATTCATTACTCTATCTCGAAGTTGCAGTGGTGTAGGCAATTTTTTTCTTTTCCATTTTCATCCTCCATCCATTTTCACGGTAGCAAGGAAGATCCACGGTTGACTCATTGCATTTTTCCCACCACCCATCCTTATTGCTTTGATCCAATCATTGAATATTATGAGATAATGGTTAGTGGTTGTTTCTTATTCTATCTCATTATCAAGCATAGGGGTAGGAGGTGTGATAATGATCTAATCGCATGTTGGCTTCACTACTTTTATGACTATACTTAGTTGATCTATTGTATGCTACACATTAGAGTAGCACACTATCATACATTGTTGTGTGAGCATCCTTCTTTTGATATTGTTCACGTTGATGTGTTTGCATAATAGTTAGATACCAATTAATTTAGCTTACATTTTATCTTTGTATTATTTTATCCTATATTGCTAGGGTGACGATCAGCACCTTGCTTAGTTGCTATCAACAAGTTGTTGGGAGTGTACAAGTTGTTGGAAATACTGAGAGGGGGGTGAATCAGTGTTTCTTATCAATTAGTATATTTTTAACTTTATAGAGCATTGATTGTTATTAGCAACAAATAAACATAAACATTCATCAACACCATTCAATAATGCATAACAATAGAGATAGTAGACACAGAGATTTTTAGGCGGAAATCCCTCCATGACAAAAACCATCGAATGCTTCTTAATATTTGTCTTCAAAATATTTACATCAAGTTTTCAGCTCCAACTGAAGAAGGCTCCAATTCCCTAGTTTACATTCTTGTGTGAGCATCCTTCTTTTGATATTGTTCACGTTGATGTGTCTGCATAATAGTTAGACACCAATTAATTTAGCTTACATTTTATTTTTGTATTATTTTATCCTATATTGCTAGGGTGACGATCAGCACCTTGCTTAGTTGCTATCAACAAGTTGTTGGGAGTGTACAAGTTGTTGGAAATACTGAGAGGGGGGTGAATCAATATTTCTTATCAATTAATATATTTTTAACTTTACCGAGCATTGATTGTTATTAGCAACAGATAAACATAAACATTCATCAACACCATTCAACAATGCATAACAACAGAGATAGTAGACACAGAGATTTTTCGGCGGAAATCCCTCCATGACAAAAACCATCGAATGCTTCTTAATATTTGTCTTCAAAATATTTACATCAAGTTTTCAGCTCCAACTGAAGAAGGCTCCAACCCTCTGATTTATAAACTCCAACTTGTAGGACACTCCAACACCATGTCTACCAACTGCAACTAGGAGGACACTCCAACACCCTAGTTTATAGGCTCCAACCTAAAGGATGCTCCAACACCTTGTTTACCAGTTGCAACTGGACGAATGCTTCAACGCCCTGTCCAGGCTACAACCTACCCTAGCACCACTCAGCGGCCCTGAAGTGTTCTTAGGCTTTAACCTAAAGGAAACTCCACTCTCCTGCCTTGCACCACCCTGCCACCCTGATTACCTAACATACCACACTTCACAATTTTCAAACTAGATCCTCCTATGCTCAATGTCAATATTGTAATACAAGAAACCATCAATCAGTTCTGCCTTAGCTCAATCTGCACATCAAACCCTAGTTGTCAATGTCAAAGTTGTACTTCAGCTTCCACAGCTGAAACCCTAGCTTTAGAATTGTAACCAACAATGCTCATCGTATAAATGCATCTGTCAATGATTCTAGTAGTAGTATCCAATCCACAATAACAATGATTTGTATTGTCTCTGTTGTGGCATCACAATCTTGCAATGTTGTTATTGCTTTCACTGATTACTTGTTCCCACAAGCACAAGCCTAGATGCCACCAATCCGACCCATGCCCAACTGTAGGTTGTATCCTTGACGAACTTTGGATCATAGGATGGTGAAATAATATGCTACAACAAAACCTTAGTTGCTCATACCAACATCATCAACCACTGTAAATGATTTTATCATCAACATCATCATACATTCTTGTGTGAGCATCCTTCTTTTGATATTGTTCACGTTGATGTGTTTGCATAATAGTTAGATACCAATTAATTTAGCTTACATTTTATCTTTGTATTATTTTATCCTATATTGCTAGGGTGACGATCAACACCTTGCTTAGTTGCTATCAACAAGTTCTTGGGAGTGTACAAGTTGTTGGAAATACTGAGAGGGGGGTGAATCAGTGTTTCTTATCAATTAGTATATTTTTAACTTTACAGAGCATTGATTGTTATTAGCAACAAATAAACATAAACATTCATCAACACCATTCAATAATGCATAACAATAGAGATAGTAGACACAGAGATTTTTAGGCGGAAATCCCTCCATGACAAAAACCATCGAATGCTTCTTAATATTTGTCTTCAAAATATTTACATCAAGTTTTCAGCTCCAACTGAAGAAGGCTCCAATTCCCTAGTTTACATTCTTGTGTGAGCATCCTTCTTTTGATATTGTTCACGTTGATGTGTCGGCATAATAGTTAGATACCAATTAATTTAGCTTACATTTTATTTTTGTATTATTTTATCCTATATTGCTAGGGTGACGATCAGCACCTTGCTTAGTTGCTATCAACAAGTTGTTGGGAGTGTACAAGTTGTTGGAAATACTGAGAGGGGGGTGAATCAATATTTCTTATCAATTAGTATATTTTTAACTTTACCGAGAATTGATTGTTATTAGCAACAGATAAACATAAACATTCATCAACACCATTCAACAATGCATAACAACAAAGATAGTAGACACAGAGATTTTTCGGCAGAAATCCCTCCATGACAAAAACCATCGAATGCTTCTTAATATTTGTCTTCAAAATATTTACATCAAGTTTTCAGCTCCAACTGAAGAAGGCTCCAACCCCCTGATTTATAAACTCCAACTTGTAGGACGCTCCAACACCATGTCTACCAACTGCAACTAGGAGGACACTCCAACACCCTAGTTTATAGGCTCCAACCTAAAGGATGCTCCAACACCTTGTTTACCAGTTGCAACTGGACGAATGCTTCAACGCCCTGTCCAGGCTACAACCTACCCTAGCACCACTCAGCGGCCCTGAAGTGTCCTTAGGCTTTAACCTAAAGGAAACTCCACTCTCCTGCCTTGCACCACCCTGCCACCCTGATTACCTAGCATACCACATTTCACAATTTTCAAACTAGATCCTCCTATGCTCAATGTCAATATTGTAATACAAGAAACC
Source organism: Pinus taeda (assembly GCA_000404065.3). Lineage (NCBI taxonomy): Eukaryota > Viridiplantae > Streptophyta > Pinopsida > Pinales > Pinaceae > Pinus > Pinus taeda. Next base: position 54,649 of record APFE031495536.1, read on the forward strand.
ATCAATCAGTTCTGCCTTAGCTCAATCTGCACATCAAACCCTAGTTGTCAATGTCAAAGTTGTACTTCAGCTTCCACAGCTAAAACCCTAGCTTTAGAATTGTAACCAACAATGCTCATCGTATAAATGCATCTGTCAATGATTCTAGTAGTAGTATCCAATCCACAATAACAATGATTTGTATTGTCGCTGTTGTGGCATCACAATCTTGCAATGTTGTTATTGCTTTCACTGATTACTTGTTCCCACAAGCACAAGCCTAGATGCCACCAATCCGACCCATGCCCAACTGTAGGTTGTATCCTTGACGAACTTTGGATCATAGGATGTTGAAATAATATGCTACAACAAAACCTTAGTTGCTCATACCAACATCATCAACCACTATAAATGATTTTATCTCAATGCTTTTCCTAGTTCTTAATTTGGATAAATGATAACTTCAAAACCCCATAAAAGTCATTACAAACTAAATGTTCGACATATTGACCTTTCTTAGAAGTGCTATACACATTGAATCATTTTCAGTACCAAAAAGGGGTTCACCATCAATTAGTTATTCATTCGACAAAGTGACAATTGACGAAAGATAAGATTATTAATTTGATCCACCAAACAATATGTTGCTACCAAATTTTCAATTTAGTGACACTTAATATAACCAGGCAACATTGAATATATCAAATATTGTTTCAATGTGACATGCTTCTCATAACTTGTCGAGATATCAACCTGCGTGGCAATAAACGAATACACTTGGCAATTGTTGAGTTGGGGTAGCATCGGATGTGCTCTAGCCACGAAAATTGGTGGAGAGGCTAAGGCAAATGAGATCTCCAATACCCAGAAAGGGTTTGGGCAGATTCTAAACAGTTCAGGGGATATTAAAATAATTAATATTTTTAATGGAGTCCCTAAGTCTAAACTTAGGTAAAATAAAATATTAATGTGGATTAATATGAAACTGTGTTAGAATGGTCCAAAAGACATGGATCAAGCCAAATCTAATGTTAGTTGTTGATTAGGGACTTAATCTCGGCCGTTGATATGTCAACAAGAAAGGTATAAGAGGAGGCTTGAGGGTCACTTGGAGAACACACCAGAGTGATCAGTCATTCTATTCCCTAGAGCGGGGTTTGTTAAGAAAGATAGAATTAGTGATCGGGAGATGCAGCAGAAGGGCATTTGAGTACAAAGAGACAGAGAGGCAGAGATAGTGTCGGGAGAGCAGTGCAGTAGCCAAGGAGAGTGACGCAAAGCCAGCCAGAGCTCATGCAGGGCCACGCAGAGGCAGCGGGGAGCTGCGCAGAGCCTCAAAGAGGCCATCGTTGCTAACGTAGAGGGCCAAAGAGCTGACACAAGGCATCCCAGGGCTGACGCAGACCCATCCGAGATGACGCAGGGCCAGCGTGAGTCGGAGAGGGGTTGATGCAATCCAGAGAGAGGCTGACACTGGGGTTTCTGGGGCAGATTTGTGCTGAGTAGCTGCCAGAAGGATTATTCGGGGTTTCAGCCAGGAGATTTGTCAGAAACTAAGAGGTATTACTGCCAAGGAAATTCTCTGTTGGGTAAGCCAGTTTCAACACCCAGATTGTACTCTGATATTGCTTAATAAGAAAAACCTTAGATAGCTACACCGGTTTTCCCACATTGGGTTTTTCCAGGGACATTAGTCCAAAAATAATGGTGTCATATGGTGTGTTTGTTTCTGTTTCTTTTAGTTGTTGATCTGTAATATGTTGAGCAAGCACTAGTGTTTATTTTTAATATTTACATTGTAAATAACTTGTTAAGGAAAATAACAAGTAGGTAGGAATAAATCAAATAAAGTGCATGGAGGGTTTCTAACTAAGTAAACTTAGAAACTTCAACATGGTATCAGAGCGTGATTGCAAATCGCAAGAGGACTAAAGGACATCAGCCGAGCAGAGCAATAGCAGTAGAAAACAGTTGTGCTGAGGTGACAGAAGTTGTTTCTAGCAGAGCAGCAACAAGGAAGGGTGACGCAGTGCCTGCATCATCAAGGGTGAGCTGGGAAGAGGTAGCGCAAAGGCTAAGGAAGGCAAAAGAAGCCTCATGCAGAGTCACGCAGTAGCTAGGAGGACTAACACAATTGGTTGAGGAGGTCGGGTTGCTAGTGCCAAGATTGCACAGAGCCTAGAAGCTCTCACCTTCAGGTTGTTGGGGTTTAAAAGGTTGCGGGAATATTACAGAGTGGAGCTGGTGAGGTACTGTAGTCAGAACAGTACCTGACAGAGCAAGGCCAGAGGAGTTGCTACCGAGGGTTTCTAGCCGAGAAACCCAGTTCAGTGGTGCGGTTACACAAGAAGCTCAGAGTAGGGAGCATCTCGACAGCGGCAGAAGGATTTCCAAGAGGGAAATCAGGACTCAAAGGGAGTCCAAAAGAGAACTTCCAGACAGGAAGTAGAGACTCAGAGGAGTCGAACAGAGAACTTCCAGGAGAGAAGTAGAGGAGCATCATGGCACTACACGGAGTAAGAGACCAAGATAGATTGGCCAGAGCATCAAACTTCGCAGTCTAGAAGGCCAAAATCTTATCCGTACTTGACAGGAATCGTGTCAAGAACTTCGCCTTGAAAGTAATAACTATCCCAGTCAACCCCAATGATGATGACAAGTACGAGGAGACGATGGCGAGGGCCAAGAGCATTATCCATGACAAGGTCAAGGATCATGTAGTACCACATATAGCCGAGAAGGAAATGGCATTTGAGATGTGGGAAGCTCTCAAGAAGCTGTACCAGCATACTTCTGTGCAGAGAAGAATGTTGCTTCAGAATCAGTTGAGGTCATATCAAATGAAGAAGGGAGAACCGATTGACACCATCCGTGGAGGACTGAATGAGATCCAAGATCAGATGACTGCTATAGAAGCCACGCCGGATCAGGAGTTCATGGTGAGGGCAGCCCTGAATGTCGTCTCAGAAGACTGGGAGGTATTTGTCCAAAGTATACCAGGCAGAGGGACACTTCCACCTTGGGATGAGATGTGGACGGCTCTTCGCCAAGAAGAGATCAGACAGCAGTCGAAGACAGGTAGCAGCAGCAAGTGGATCAAAGTCAAGCAGGAGAAGGAAGATGTTGCCCTAGCATCTAAGGGAAAGCAGGAAAAGCAAAAGAAGAAAGATCTCTCCAACATCAATGCTTCCACTGTGGGGAGCTGGATCATTATGCGACCGAGTGTCCAAGGAAGAGGAGTAAGGGAGAGTCTTTCGAGACTAAGGCAGCACCAGCAAGGGCAAAGAAGGAAGTGGAGACAGACAATGACTGTGTCATGAGTGCGCACACACCACTTGAGCAAAAGTGGGGAGACATCGAGCTGTAGTCAGGAGGACTAGAGAAGAAGAGGGGCAGGATCCTCGAGGTACCGAACCTCTTGGATTATACCTGACTACAGGAGCCCCGAAGAGGAGTAGCAGGACTGGTGAATGTCGGTAGAGACGGATGAAGATGGAACGGCAGAGAGAGCTACCGTGCAGGATTCCCAGGAAAGCGCAAGGCTAGCAGGCTGCAACAGTGCGAGAGGCACGGGAGTGTTGCACCAGTGCAGGATGGCACAGAGAGGTGTGCAACGGTGCGAGATGCGGGGAATTGTTACAGTAGCACAGAGGTCAGAGAGGGAGCACTTGTCAGCGACAGAGGGAGCTTCAGCATCGAGAGTATCTCTAACCTGACAGAAATGTCAGAGTTGGGAGATCAGTTACTTACTTCTCAGTAACTGAGTTGTAGTGCAGCGGTTAGCAGTGGCGGTGCTATGGGCTGCACGATGCAGCATGATGAGAGGGGATGCAGTGCAGACGCAATAGTGGCAGTGTCAAGGCCATGGGCAGCAGCATGGATGTAGAGGGAGTTGTCGTACAGATGCAGCAGTGGCAGTGGCAGAGCCATGGGTGGCAGTACGAGATGCAGTAGTGCAGATGATGGGAAGCAGGCCTAGCATCAGGGACTAATGATGGATGATCAGAGTAATACACAGTGAGGAGTATTGCTAGAGCATAGTCCTCGCTAAGAGGGAGTGTTGATTTGGGGTAGCATCGAATGTGCTCTAGCCATGAAAATTGGTGGAGAGGCTAAAACACATGAGATTTCCAATACCCAGAAAGGGTTTGGGTAGATTCTAAACAGTTCAGGAGATATTAAAATAAGTAATATTTTAAATGGAGTCCCTAAGTCTAAACTTAGGGAAAATAAAATATTAATGTGGATTAATATGAAACTATGTTAGAATAGTCCAAAAGACATGGATCAAGCCAAATCTAATCTTAGCCGTTGATTAGGGACTTAATCTCGGCCATTGATATGTCAACAAGAAAAGTATAAGAGGAGGCTTGAAGGTCACTTGGAGAACACACCAAAGCGATCAGTCATTCTATTATCTAGAGTGGGGTTTGCTAAGAGAGATAGAATTAGTGATCAGGAGATGCAACTGAGGAGCATTTGAGTACAGAGAGACAGAAAGGCAGAGATAATGTCGGAAGAGCAGCATAGTAGCCAAGAAGAGTGACGCAAAGCTAGCTAGGGCTCACGCAGGGCCATGCAGAGGCAACCGGGAGCTGCACAGAGCCTCAGAGAGGCCAGCAATGTTGACGTAGAGGGCCAGGGGGCTGACGCAGGGCCAGCGTGGGACAGAGAGGGGCTAACGCAGGGCTAGCGTGGGACAGAGAGGGGCTGACACGGTCCAGAGAGAGGTTAACGCTGGGGTTTCTGGGGCAGATTTGTGTTGAGTAGCTGCCGGAAGGATTATCCAGGGTTTCAGCCAAGAGATTTGTCGGAAATTAAAAGGTATTACTGCCAAGGAGATTCTCTGTTGGGTAGGCCAATTTCGGCACCCAGATTGTACTCTGATATTGCTTAATAAGAAAACCCTCAAATAGCTTCACCGTTTTTCCCACATTGGGTTTTACCGAGGACATTAGTCCAAAAATAATGGTGTTATATGATGTGTTTGTTTCTGTTTCTTTTAGTTGTTGATCTGTAATATGTTGAGCATGCACTAGTGTTTATTTTCAGTATTTACATTGTCAATAACTTGTTAAAGAAAATAACAAGTAGATAGGAATAAATCAAATAAAGTGCATGGAGGGTTTCTAACTAAGTAAACTTAGAAACTTCAACAGCAATCTCCTGTAGTGAATTATGTGTTTTATAGCCTGCCCATAGCTAGTGCATATCTAAATTGCATTCTTTTATTAGAGTTCAGATTGATCGTAAATCAAGTTGGAATCACCAACTTGTTGTTGTTAGTTTTTGGTAGCATCGGAAGTGTTCTAGCTTGAAAATTGGTGGAGAGGCTAAGGCACATGAGTTCTAAAGAACCCAGAAACCGTTTGTTGAAATTCCACCCGAATTGCATTTTATTAAAATAATTAATATTTATAATGGGATTCCTAAGTCTAAACTTAGGGAAATTAAAATATTAATGGGTATTAATTGAAATATGGGTGAGAATGATCTAGAAGGCGGATCAAGTCATGTTTTAATCTTAGCCATTGATTAGAAACTTAATCTCGGCCGTTGAAGACTCAACAGGAAAAGTATAAAATGGAGGCTTCAGGTTCATTTGAAAACACACACACAGAGATTGAGGAAATCTATTTTCTGAGTTGAGAAGTTCTCAAAAGGAATATCGATTGGGGAGATCTTGCAACAGAGGGGCGGAGAGAATCCGGGAGAAGGACTTTCCGGAAAATACAGAACAGGAAGGCAGAGAGAGCTTGCAAAGAGGCAACGCAGTAGCCGGGAAAGCTAATGCAGAAAAGTTACCAGTCACGCAGAATCTAGAACTGCCAGAATAGCCGAAACTGTGGGCAACTGCTGGAACTGTCACGAACTGTCGGAACAGCTGGGAGAGCTAACACAGAGGCAGCGCAGTAGACAGGAGAGCTGACACAAAAAAAGTTTTTTGTCACACTGAATCCAGAACTGTCGGGAACTGTTGGAACTGTCGGAACAGTCAGGAGAGTTGATGCAGAGGGCAGAGAAGGTGATGCAGAGCCAGCACAGAAATAGCCAGGGTTAGCTGATCTTGTGCCGAATTAGCCGAAATTCTGCCAGGTGAAGTGAGCTAAAACTCACTCAAATTCTTCCGCCAGTATTTTCTTTGTGAAGGATTGCTAGATGAGCATCCTAGATTTGTATTCAGATATTTCTCCTGCATAATAATAAAACCCTCAAAGTTGTTGCACCAGTTTTCCCGCATTGTGTTTTTCCGAGGACTATTGTGTCCAAAAATAAGTGTATCCTATGTATCTTGTTCTTTGCTCTGTTTTTTGTTTCATGAGATCAAATAATTCAGTGTAGGTTGCAGAAGTAATTTGCTTTAGTATTCAGAAGAATAACTTGATGAATGTAATTTAAAAAATCAAGTAGGTGAAGTAGATTCAGATTTGCTGCAGTAGGGGTTCCTTCAAAGTGTAGGAATTTTCACATGGTATCAGAGCATTGACTTTGAAACAGGAAGAGCAAATCCAGTGCTGAGGAGTGAGGTCGAAAGCTGCACTTGGCAACAATTCGAATCCCCTTTAAGGGATTCCGTTGTACTTGCCAAGAAGCAAATCTGAAGAAATCTCTCTCTAAGTGAGACGATAGAGGTACGATTTCTAGTTTGTAAGTTTGCAGAGACAGAGGGAGTGACACAAAGCCTCAGCGCAGTGCTTGAAGGTCATAGTTTCCGCTGGGGCAGAAATCTGCTGGAAAAGAACGAAGACACGTAGAAGGGGAATTTTCTCCTCAGACGACTTTCCGCCAGAAAGTTCGAATTTCTCACTTAATGAGCAGTTGAGCAGTGCTAAGCAATGACTAAAGGAGTCAATTCTACAGTTGGGTGAGATGGCATCACATGGGCTCAGAGATCAGAGGTTGGACAGAGCCTCCAACTATGTCATATGGAAGACCAGAATCTTAGTTGTTCTAGAAGAATATGATCTTGAGGCCTACGTCAAAAGTGTTGTAGTTGTTCTTGTTGACAACGATCAAAAGAAGAAGTACAAGGCCGAGCAGGGGAAAGAAAAGAAGCTTATTCTCGATGGGATTCGAGATCATGTGGTCTCACACTTGCAGGGCAAGGATACAACCCGAGAGATGTGGGAAGCCTTGTCTTTTCTGTATGAAGGCTCTTCTAAACAATGGAAGATATATTTGGAGTAGAAGTGGCAGCAGACTTTGATGCAGAAAGGAAAAGGGGTGAACCTCTATCTTCAACGTCTTCAGGACACTAGAGACCAGCTTGCTACAGTGGGGTCCACTCAGCCAATCGTGATGGTGAGCATAGCCCTGAATGAAGTCTTGGATGAATAGCAAGTTTTCATCCAAAACATATTGGGCAGAGAGAAACTACCTTCATGGGAGGAGATGTGGGCGACTCTTCAACAAAAGGAGTTAAGGAGGGACCTAGTGAAGGTCAACCTCAATGGCAGCAGTGGGAATGGCACAAAGACGAAGGAGGAGGAGGAGAACGCAGCTCTAGCATCGAAGGGACAGCAAAAGCCAAAGCAAAAGGACATTTTGAAGGTGAAATGTTTCAATTGTGGCGAGATGGGCCACTATACATCCCAGTGTCCTTTGAAGAAAAAGGACAAGGATGAGAAACATGATCCTAAGGTTGCTTCAGGAAAGATTGACAAGGATGAGTTTGGCGTGAGTGCTCATGCATCTCCAGCAGGGAGATGGGACAATATTAAGTTGTAGTTGGGAGGACTACATGTGGGAAGGATCCTTGAGGAGTCCACCTCTTGGATCAATTCCTTGCTACGGGAGCCCACGGGAGCCCAAGATTCAACAGTAGCGAGATGGACTTAGTGTCAGATGATGCAGTGGATTGTTTGGAAGAAAGATGCAGTAATTAGGGACCAAAGACTGGTCAGCGCAAAGCAAGGTTGGTAGCAGTGCAGTTGGCACAGTGCAGAAGTTAGCAGCATCGCAGAAGATTCAAAGGGTCAGAACCAACAGCAGTCAGATTCCAACACTCATTGTATTATGTTGAACACAATTAAGTTCAACTAATTTTGGATGCTTTTCAGTTACTTCTCTCAGCAATTTTGTTGCAGTACGAATGCAGTGTTAGCAGTGGCAATGCTAGTAGCATAGCAAATGCAGTGTTTGAGAGGGAGCTATGGTACAGATGCAACAGTGGCAATGCTAGCAGCATAGCAGATGCAGTGTTTGAGAGGGAGCTATAGTATAGATGCAGCAGTGGCGGTGGTAGTGTCATGGGCAGCAGTACAATAGCAACAATAGCACAGTGTTGGTGGCAGCAACAGTGCAGAAAGGAGGTGCTTCAGAAGCTAAGCAGCATGCAGTTGAACATTGTTGCTAGAGCACTTTCCTCGCTAAGAGGGAGTGTTAGTTTTTGGTAACATCAAAAGTGATCTAGCCTTGAAAATTGATGGAAAGGCTAAGGCACATGAGTTCTAAAGAACCCAAAAACCATTTGGTGAAATTCCACCTGGATTGTATTTTATTAAAATAATTAATATTTTTAATGGGGTTCCTAAGTTTAAACTTAGGGAAATTAAAATATTAATGTTAGTCGTTGATAAGAGACTTAATCTCGATCGTTGAAGACTTAACAGGAAAAGTATAAATGGAGGTTTGGGGTTCATTTGAAAACACAAACAGAGAGATTGAGGAAATCGATTTTCTGAGGTGAGAAGTTCTCAGTAGGAAAATTGATTGCGGAGATCTTACAGCAAAGGGGAAGAGAAAATCCAGGAGGAAGACTTTCCAAAAAATACAGAACAGAGAGGCGGAGAGAGCTTGCAGAGAGGCAGCATAGTAGCCGGGAGAGCTGACGCAGAAAAACTGCCTGTCGCGCAGAATCCAGAACTGTCAGAACAACCAAAACTGTAAGGAACTGTCGAGAACTGCTAGAGCAATCGGGAGAGCTAACGCAGAGGCGGCTCAATAGCCGGGAGAGCTGACGCAGAAAACTTGCCTGTCACGCAGAATCCACAACTGTCGGAACTGCCAAAACAGTCGGGAGAGCTGACACAGAGGGCAGAGAAGATGGCACAAGGTTGACACAAAGGCAGCGCGAAAATAGTCAGGGTTAGCCAGTCTTGTGTCGGATCAGCCAGAATTCTGCTGAGTGAAGTGAGGTAAAACTCACTCAAATTTTCTGTCAGTATTTTCTCTGTAAAGGATTGCTAGATGAGCATCCTAGATTTGTATTCAGATATTTCTCCTGCATAATAATAAAACGCTCAAAGTTGTTGCACCGGTTTTCCCGCATTGGGCTTTTCTGAGGACAGTTGTGTCCAAAAGTAAGTGTGTCCTATGTATCTTGTTCTTTATTCTGGTTTTTGTTTCATGAGATCAAATATTTAATTAGTGTAGGTTGCAAAAGTAATTTGCTTCAGTATTCAGAAGAATAACTTGATGAATGTAATTTAAAAAATCAAGTAGGTGAAGTAGATTCAAATTTGTTGCAATAGGGGTTCCTTCAGAGTAGAAATTTTCACAGTTGTATGCTATTGTTATTAAACTGCTAGATGAAATCAATTTTCGTTACTTATTTGCTCACCGAATGGTGTGAATTCAGTTGTTCAAATCATGCGTTGCAACAATTCTTGTACCTCGTATTCTTTATTAAGCATCGAAGAATACACTCATAGACATAACCTTCCTTATAAGCATCGACAAATCGCTAACATATGTGGAATGCTAGCGGCAAAGTCTTTTGAGAGATCTACGGAGATATAGGCCTTGAAAATTATAGCGAATAGAGCCAAAGGTATGACCCAAAAGGTGCCACTGAACTCCCACATCCGCAAATAACAAAGACTTCTTCAGTGCACTTTTGTGATCAAAATAATTTACTCATAATTATGGTCGTAGTGCTTGCATGTTGATGCAACAAAGAACCGTATAGCCAAAATGCCTTCAGAATGTCGACTAGGCTATTGAGGCATCAGACCATCACACACTTTTATTGGTCAATGTTCAATTTCAAGCACATTGTCACTAGATTGACAAGACTAAGAAAATTCTTTAATGTAGCCACAGAGATTACTTCGAATAAGGTCACAAAGATTACTTGATATGTCCTTCAAAACTCCTTTTAGATCTGGGCTTGAATCAGTCTCAAGAGGCAGAAAATTCACAAGTCCCATAGATAGCCCTTCAACGAAACCCCAAGCCCCAAAAGAAAAAAGAACAATAAAAAATAAAAAATAAGAAATAAAAAAAATAATTATGTACATAGAAACAGATCCAAACCCAACAAAAAAAATTAGGCCTCCTTGAGATAACTCGTTGCCCCATAAGGTCGAAGACAAATTTAGAGCTTAGTCACTCAAAATGATGTGAGTTGAATGACATCCTTGGGAGGTGAGTGAGGGTGCCTTTATATATTTTTGGAGGTCACCAAATAGTGGCGCCGACTTTATGTTCTAGGGAGGAAATTTGAATTTGAATTTTCTTAAAAAACTATCTGCATGGATTTGAGGAATTCTTATAGGAAAGATTTATTTCTTACTTTGACTTGGATAGATCATTTTGATTTTAATTTCCTTTAATTACTTTGAATATACTTTTTTTCTTTTGACCACTCCTCCAACTAAATTTTATCCTTTATAAAATAAAGTTGCCACATTTATCAACCAATGGGATTTTGGACCACAGGTTTGGGGTTTCATCTTCAAACAAGGATATTTCCCAATCTGTGAGGGCCCACGAGGCATGCAATATACCGTTGGAATCAGAATGACAAGGAGTATCTAATGACTATGATCGTGAGATCAAATTCACTAATATTCATCCTCAAGAACCTCAAAAAATGTGGGGCTACTAGGGTTTCCAGCCATCCTTCCATTGGAGCTTCCAACTTGATGCAATCCATGTGAAAATTTCTAACACGAAATTCTACTGCAGTAACTGATTTATTTCTCCTACTTCTTTTCTACAATAAGTTATTTACAAAACCCTTCAGTAAACATCAAAGTAAATTCTACTATAGTTGTCACATAATAGCATAGAGAAAAAGAATAGTGAAATACAAGCACAAGAATCAATCACATCAACACAGTTATTTTTGGTCAATAGTCCTCGAAAAAACGCAATGCAGGAAAACTGGTGCAGCAAATGATGGTTTATTTATTATTCTTCAACAACAATCTTTTTACAATGAATGATTTTGCAAAACATAGAGAAACCTTTGAGAAACACTTGTGATCATTTTCCTCCTCCCTTTAGCAAAATTCTGACACCCCAGAGACCCTCCAGCCTTCATTGCGTCACCTTTGCGTCATCTTTGTGTGAGGACTCCGTCCCTTAATGCGCTGCCTCTCAGAGTTGTCCCTCTGTGCTGCCCCTCTGATGCACCGCATCACCTCCTCCTTAGACTCTGACTTGATGTTGATACCCTCCTCTTCCTTCACCCTACAACTCTCCCTTTGAAATCGAACTCTTACTCCTTGAGAATCGATTTCTCTCGAGTTACTAAGTATTTGCCCGATGTGTCTCCAAATGACTCTCAAGTCTTCCTTTATATTGTTCCTTCAACAATCACGATCTAATCTTTAATCAACGGCTAAGATTAAATCAGACTTGATCCTTGTCTCTTAGAAACTTCTCACCCATATTTTCATTAATACCCATTAATATTTTAATTTTCCTAAGTTTAGACTTAGAAACCCCATTAAAAATATTAATTATTTTAATTAAATACAATCCGGATGGAATTTCACCAAACGATTTTTGGGTCTTGGAGATCTCAGGTGTTCTAGGCCCTCCACAAAATTTCGAAGCTAGAGCACATCTGATGCTACCCAAAAATCAACATTCCCTCTTAGCAAGGAATGTGCTCTAGCAATACTTCCCAACAAAAGTATCACACTGATCCACAGCATCGGTCCTCTGCATTGTTGATGCTCGGCCTACTACCCCTCATCCACTGCATTGTTACAACCTGTACTGCTGCCCATGACATTGCTACATCTGTACTGCAGCTCCCTCTCAATATGTTGCATCATGTTGCCCATAGCACTGCCACTGCTAATTGTTGCACTGAAACTCCCTGCACTATCCGCTTCCGCTGCTGAAACGGATTCTCAATCATCCCCATCTTCTCCCTGAAATAAACAAACTTTGTTCTTCCTAGAGCCTTGGTGAGAATGTCTGCCACATGTTCTCCTATCGGAATGTACCGTAATTGTACTGCTCCTCGCTGGACACAGTCTCTGATAAAGTGACACCTAATGTCAATGTGCTTCGACCGATCATGAAAAATTGGATTCTCAAAGAGCTTGATGCAACTCTGATTATCACACAAAATATTGGTCGCTTCCATCCTTCTCCTGAATAGATTCATAAGCAACTTCCTAAGCCATATGGCTTCAACTGGGCTCAGAGCTACGGATTTTTGTTTCCTACTACACCAAGAGGTCATTCCTAATCCAATGTTGAAACAGTACCCGATGGTACTTTTCCGATCTGGTAAACTTCCAGCCCAATTTGCGTCAATGAACCCACTCAGCCTGATGTCATTACCTCGGGTGTACATTAATCCATGCTCGATTGTTCCTCATATAAATCTAAGAACATGCGAGGTTGTTGCCTAGAGCACCCTCTTTAGTTCCACCATGAACTGACTGCGGGTGTTGACAGCGTAACAAATGTCTGGCTTGGTATTAACCAGATACATTAGGGACCCTATGAGTTGCTTATACAAGGTGGGATCAACTTCTTTATCTTTAGATGCATCAATCCTCTTCTAGTTGGTAATCATTGGAGTAGCCATAGGTTTACAGTCCTGCATTCTTAACCTTTTCAAAATTTATGTAGCATATCTCTCTTGTCCAAGGAAAATTCCACCCTTCTGCTACCAAACTTCCAACCCCAAAAAATAATGCATCCGTCTCAAATCCTTCATGTCAAATTCTGTAGCTAGGTTTTCCTTGCAATCTTTGATGAGCCTGGATGAACTTGTTGGGAAAAGGTCATCCACATATAACACCAGAATTAGAGGATCATTCTCTACAATCAGAAAGTAGAGGTTGGGATCTGTGTCACTCTTGACGAATCCCATCTTCTGCAAATAACCATCAATTCAACCGTACCATGCTCTAGGTGCTTGTTTGAGCCCATTCAAGGCTTTCTTCAACCTACATACATGAGTTTTCTTCTCATGTGTCTCAAGAGTCAAAACCCTCTGGTTGTTCAATGTATACTTCTTCAATCACCTCGCTCAAGAGTGCAGTCATGATGTCCATCCGGTGAATCTCCTACCCCATCGATGCTGTAAGGGATATCACGGATCTAATAGAAGTGTATCTGGCTACTGGGGCGAAGGTTTCTTCGTAGTCTATCCATTCCTTCTGAGCATACCCCTTAGCCACGAACCTGCCTTTGTATTTTTCCAGACTAACATTTGCAACATATTTAACCTTGTAGATCCATCTCGAACCTATAACTAACCTGTTATGAGGCCTCGATACCACTTCCCAAACATCATTGGCCATTATGGAATTGTATTCCTCCACCATAGCATCTACCCATACTTGATGTTGAACAGCGTAGTGAAAACTAGAGGGTTCTCCAACCTGAGCCACCAAGGCTTCGTATCTATCTGGTTGTCTATGCTCCCTTTTCTCATTCCTAGGAGCTCCAATGAAATCCTCTGCATCATGTAGTATCTGTAGAAGTTCCCGGCTCGTTCTTCCACTGGTAGTGAGTAGATCTATTTGCTCCTCCTCCTGAGACTCCACCCACTGCGATACCTCTGGATTCTTGTCTTTTGGAGAAATAGTGGTGCTGGTTTCTGCTAGACGAAGTGGCTGGACCAATGGATCATCCTTTGATTGCTCTTTGAAAGGCATTTCTCAGGATTTCCTAAAAACTCTATCCTCCATGAACTTTACATCCCATCGTACTACGACCTTCCTATTTCCTGAAAGATAGATTCTAATTGCCTTAGCATTCTCACTATATCCCACAAGATATCCTTTTTTGTAGTTTGATCCATCCTTTTTTGTAGTTTGATCCAACTTCTTCCTCTTTTCTTCGGGTATATGGTAGTATGCCAAACTCCCAAATATTCTGAAATGACTCACCTCAGGCTTCTCGCCGGTGAAGACATTCTCCGGAGTAATCTTACCTAATACCCTATGAGGAGTCCTATTCTGGACATACACTTCTGTGTTGCATGCTTCTGCCCATAGAAATTTGCGCATATCCTGATCATACAACATTGCCCTTGTTGCTTCAACAATAGTCTTGTTCTTCCTCTCTACTACTCCATTCTGCTTCGAATTATATGGAGATTTCCATTCTCTTTTGACGCCTTCCCTTGCACTGAAATCAGTGAAGTCCTTATCAATGTATTCTCCACCATTGTCTGAGCGCAACACTTTTATCCTCTTCCCTGTCAGATTCTCAACCAGAGCTTTAAACTCTTTGAATCGATCAAAAACCTCATCCTTGGTTTTTATAAAGTAGATCCAAGTCTTCCTGGAATGGTCATCAATGAAGGTGACGAAGTATTCAGCACCACTAAGAGCTTTTGTGGACATGGGTCCGCAGATATCTGAGTGTATCAATCCCAGAACACTCTTTGCCTTACTGTTACTTCTGGAATAAGTCGCTTTGGCGTACTTGCCTAGTACGCAACCTCTGCATACATCGTCTTGTTTGGTACTTAATTCTAGAACTCCTGCGACAGTTTTTCTAAGAATTCTTAGAACCCCATGGTGTAAGTGCCCCATCCTCCTGTGCCATAGTCCATTCAAATCTCTTTCCCCACTGCTACCTATTAATGCCATTGGAGATTCTAGTTGTAACTTATACAATCTATTACTTCTGACTCCAATTTGGGCATTCTTCTTCCAACTCGGATGTTTGATATATACTTTCTTCCCAATGAAAAAAACATCATAGCCCTTGTTTTGTAACTAAGATACAGACAGTAAGTTCATCCCCAATCCAAGCACATGCAGCACATTGGTAGCTCGAAGTCGATCCCCTGCTTCTGTTTGAAAAACTATCGTACCTCTTCCTACGGGGGTACATTTTGACTTATTTCCCATGGTGATTTGGAAGTTATTTGTTCTTCTTGCTAGCTCGAGAAACATTCTCGTATTCCTGTCATTTGTGCAGAAGCTCCACTATCAATATACCAAACCTCAGAGGAAGCAGAACTTGCCAAGCAAGCGACTTCTTCTTCCAGTTTGGAAGCTAACATAGAATAGTCGCGATCCATATTCTTCGTGCTTTCCTCTTTCTCGAGAGAATTGCGCGAGTCCTTTTGAGTTGTTGCTTCAGCATTATGCTCCCAACTGTTAAGTTATGGTATGTTCTATGCTTATAACAGTTTACTTCTTTTTCTTATTATATTCCACAGTTTAGCAATCACATGTACATAAAGCAAAGTACAGATAGAACATTAAACAATCGACAGAAAACAAGCCAAGACAAGAGACACCAGATGTGGCGGCTAGCCAGAGACAAACCCCACAATGTGTGGGGAAACCCTTTGATCAAATCTTCTTTTATCTTCAATAATTCAGCACAGAGAAATAGTACAATAAATATGATTTATATCAACAGTAGCAAACCCTAGATCAGCGGCATCAACATTAGCGACTTCATCATCAAACTAGGGCAGACGATATCTCACAAACCGACCGTCGAATCGACATGATTCCACCACCAAAAGTTGTGGCTTCCAGAGGAGGTTCAGATGAACCTACAGCACAGTTCAGAGGAAGAGATCTTCTAGTCCACGCAAGTCAATCTATACTTCTGCAGTTGCAGCTTCAGTTTCGACAGCTTCCAGCTTCAAACTAGGGCAGTCAATATCTTGCAAACCGTCCATCGGATTGACTTGATTCCACCACCAAAAGTTGCGGCTTTCAGAGGAGGTTCAGATGAACCTACAGCACAGTTCAGATGAGGAGATCTTCTAGTCCATGCAGGTCAATCTTTACTTCTGCAGTTGCAGCTTCAGTTTTGGCAACTTCCAGCTTCAAACTAGGGCAGTCAATATTTTGCAAACCGTTCGTCGGATTGACTTGATTCCACCACCAAAAGTTGCGGCTTTCAGAGGAAGTTCAGATGAACCTACAGCGCAGTTCAGATGAGGAGATCTTCTAGTCCACGTAGGTCATTCTTTACTTCTGCAGTTGCAGCTTCAGTTTCGGCAACTTTCGGCTTCATGTGTGAGAGAGAGACCTTTTTTTGCGCAGTAGAGAAAAGACTCTTTTCTGCACAGTAGAGAGAGAGAGATGTGATGAGATGAGTGAGTCCAAATGAAGAAAAATCCTCCTATATTTATACACAATGTTGGTGTTTGAATAGATGTGACTGTTCGGCTTCTGAGCCTACATGAGTTATAGGTCGGCTTGATAATAATTCCATAATCAAAATAAATTCATATCTCTGTGAATACTTATCGGAATCGGATGATCTTTATATCAATCCTACACCTCTCGACAAGAGGAATCTAATAAAAATATTATCAGCCATGAATAAGATAACCCACATGAAGTTTTGCCCTAGTTGCCAATTTTAACACTCCCTCTCAACTATGGAGAACTTCATCTGCAATCTGTCTATTGGTCGTTACTATTCATCCATCAAATGCACTGCCCTGTACAGCCTGACCCTTGCCCTGCTCTGCTCTATTCTGCCTGTTCTGCTTTGTCTTGTTCTGCCCTGTATTGATCTGTATTATTTTGCTCTGTTCTGCTCTACTCTTGCATTGTTTTGTTCTGCTCTGCTTTTGTCTGAATTATGAAGAAGAAGAAATGATCGAAGATGTATCATACTAACTCAAAGTCAGTCTGAGAGTATGTACCACTGGTCCCAAACCAGTCTCAACCAACCCGAAGTCAACGTCATAGTGAGTACAACTCCATTGGTCTCAGACTAGTATCATCCTCCACTGACTCAAGGTCAGTCTCGAAGTGTGTAGCACTAGTCCCAGACCAGTCTCAACCGACCCGAAGTCAGCTTCATAGTAGGTACCACTCCTACCACTGGTCCCAGACCAGTATCGCAGTCTCATAGAGTGTACCATTGGTCCCAGACTAGTCTCAACCGACCCGAAGTAAGCATCATAGTATGTACCACTCTCACTGGTCCCAGACCAGTACTGCACTAACACGAAGTCAGTCTCAGAGCATGTACCACTGGTCCTAGACTAGTCTCAACCGACCCGAAGTCAGCGTCATAGTATGGTACAACTCCTACCACTAGTCCTAGACCAGTATCATTGATCCTAGATCAATGAAGGTCATCCTAATGTAGGGAGTAGAATAGATACAACGATGCGTCCATCGGTACTACTATGGTCCCGAACTTCATTTCCCTACTCATTGAGCAGATGAGAGGTACTTCCCATGAGTCCCAGACTGCATGGGTAGGATGCCTCGACAGGAGAACTAATCAATCCTGTCCTCACAGGAGAACACATCAATCCTGCTACAATTGCCATGGAGAAACACATCAATCCAGGCTGCCATGGAGAACACATCAATCCAGGCCTCACAGGAGAACACATCAATCCAGGCTGCCATGGAGAACACATCAATCCAGGCCTCACAGGAGAACACATCAATCTTGCTACAATCGCCATGGAGAACACATCAATCCAGGCCTCACAAGAGAACACATCAATCCTACTACAATCGCCATGGAGAACACATCAATCCAGGCCTCACAAGAGAACACATCAATCCTACTACAATTGCCATGGAGAACACATCAATCCAGGCCTCACAGGAGAACTAATCATCCTGCTACACAGGAGAGTGAATCATCATATTCCACAAGAGAGTGAATCATCTTGTCCCACAAGAGAGTGAATCGTCTTGTTCCAGTGCACACCACCAGGGGAGGGTGAGTCACTCTATGGTCGTATGTTGCTCTAATAAGAACCACAAGCCCTCAGAGCTCCCAGAGCTCAATGTGCAACATGCAGGACCTTTGTACAAGGGTTTCTTGACGACTCCAAGTCGTTTGGGAAAATCACAGATTAGATCTTTCCTCAGGGCCTTGACAAGGGGTATCGACCTGTACATCATCTTAATGTGATGTAAGATGATGAAGCCTCCTTGCTCATCGACTTACCATATCCCAAATGATGTTTA
Organism: Pinus taeda; assembly: GCA_000404065.3. NCBI lineage: Eukaryota > Viridiplantae > Streptophyta > Pinopsida > Pinales > Pinaceae > Pinus > Pinus taeda. The sequence continues at coordinate 72,753 of APFE031495536.1, forward strand.
TCTGCTGGAGCAATTGACAAATACGGGATTCCTCAATAATCGAATCCTACCTCTCGTTGTTACAGAGAATCACAGTGGTATGTGCTTAAACAGCTCACTAAAGAGCTTCCCCAACCAGGCAGCTTCATACGAGATCATACTCGTAGATATGTATCCGATTTCGGTGGTGCTTATGGCAACCAACTTCTACTTCCTGCTCATCCATTCTATCGAAGCAGAATCCAAAGAGAAACAGCACTAAAAAGTGCTCCAGTGGTCCTCCACACTACCTGCCTAATCAGCATTCGAATAATCATGCAGTTTAATATTTCTGGCAATGTATCTCAATCCATTAGTAATTGTGCCACAAAATATCTTAGAAGATTCTTGGCATCAATCCAGTGAGGTTCAACCAAATATGAGCTCACAATGCTAACTACAAAACATATGTTCGAACGGAGGTTCACTAAGAACATCAATGCGAATGAGTTTATGAAACTCAAAGGCATTTCCCAAATCTGGTCCAACATCACTACCATATAACTTCTAAAAGTTAAAATCCTCGAGGTAGTCACAGGCTTGCAGTCCATCATACCGAATCTTTCCAATATCTTTACCACATTTTCCTTGAGATAGGAAAATTTCCCTTGGCTTCTGCCATACTTCAAGTCCTTGGTCCTTCATTTCAAATTCAGAAGCCAACTCCCTCTTACATTTGTGAATGAGAGGGTCTGCACCTGTTAAAAAGAGGTCATCCACATACAACACCAATATGAAAGGCTTGTCATCTTCAACCTTAAAGGTTAGGATCGGCTTCACTCCTAGTGAATCCCAGCTTCATCAAGTAGCTATCGATCCTCTCATACCATGCTCGGGGTGCTTGCTTCAACCCATAGAGAGCCTTCTTCAACCTACATGCATGAGATTTTCGATCATAAATCTCAAATCCTTCGGGTTGCTCCACATAGACCTATTCTTTGACCGAATCGTGCAAGAACGCGGTCTTGACATCCATCTGATGTAGGTCCCATCCTTGTGAAGCCACAAGGGCTATGATCAAGCGGATGGTCGTATATCTGACAACAGGTGCAAATATCATAGTCTATACCTTCCTTCTGGGATAAACCACGAGCAACAAAACGAGCCTTATACTTTTTCGTACTTCCATCTGCTGCATGCTTTATCTTGTAAAGCCATTTTGAAGTAACAATTGTCTTGTCCGGGGTCTGGGAACTACTTCTCAGACATCATTCTCCATAATAGACTCATATTCTATGGTCATAGCATCCTTCCATACTTAATGCTTGACGACATTTGAGAGTGATGAAGGCTCATTTTGTATGATCGTGCTCATGATGGTCAGGTATCCCTGATACCTATTAGGTTTCTTACTTTGACGGAAGGTTCCTCAGGGTGCAGCATGTCCTTCAACATCATCAAGTATCCCCCTAAGCCATGAAGGCCTCTTCCTAGAAGAGGAAGGCTCATGTGGATGAGGATCAATCGAATCCATGGGTTCTTCTACATCAGGGATTGATTCATCATCCTTTTCTTTCAGTTCCCTAGTGTCGGCTTCTTGAGAGCTCCTCAAAGTCAGAAGATTGTCCACCTTGCTGAGAGCCATATCTTCGTCAAAGGTGACATCATGACTAATCACGACTTCCCTTTGACCGGTGGTGAACATTTCTTCAAGAGTCTTGGAACCCAATGCTTGATGAGGGCATCCATTTTGTACATATATAGCGGTGTTTGTAGTTTCAGCCCATAGAAACTTCGGAAGTCTTTGATCATGTAGCATGGCCCGGATAGCTTCCACAATCGTGCGGTTCTTCCTTCCCGCCACACCATTCTGCTCAGGAGTATGTGGTGTAGCAGTCTCCCTTTTAATGCCAACCTCAGGTATGCCTGAGTGAACCAACTGTAATATATCGGAGGTCATGCTTTGGCTTGAGGGGAATGGTCCCCTTTTGAGCTTTCCTTTGGCACATCCTGGACATACACCTTCTTTCTCTACTCGGAATTCAGGCATCCCTATCACCATTTGTCTTACACCGAGTATAGCTTTATAATGAAGGGGGGAAAACCTCCGATGCCAAAGTTCGGACTAAAGAGATGTGTCATAAGACATGACACCTAGCGGACTTTCATCAACCTGATATAATGAATCAACACTAAACCCAAGAGTAAAGGCATCTTTAACATTATTTTTCCATATATGTACCTTGCCATCGTTGAAGGTTACCTTGTAGCCTTTGTCTTCCATTGTCGAGATGGACACTATGTTTTTTTTTTTGAGGTCAGGTGCATTTAATACATCCTAGAATTTCTAGCCTTCTTGAATGGTTGTCCTCTTCCTCGATTCCCAGCTCTCCTCGTACCTTTGCTATTTAATTTGTCATTCCTTTGATTTCCATCAGAGGGATTTTGATCATCGTCCCGATGTGAGTTATTTCTATCAGGGAACTCCCTTGCATAGTGACCTGCTTTATCACAAATGTAACATCGTCATTTTCTTCTAGCCTTAGGTCCAGCCTTTCCTTTTTATTTAGTCCTGGAATTATTTATTTTCCTAGCATGAGAAGAAAAGGCAGCAGCAGGACCTTTAGGCATGGGCATTTCTTGCTCTTCTTCCCTTGTTTCTTCTTGAATGCATCTAGCCATTAATTCCTCAAAACCAGGAATTACATTATAGTTTAGAAGAGTAGTCCTGAACATGTACCATTCGGATGGTAATCCTCCAAGAGTCATGAGTGCCATTTCCCTGTCAGTATTAGCCTCCCCAATAGATAGGAGATCATTCTTGATCTCAATTATTCTTAAGAAGTATGCTTTCATGCTCTCATCTTTACCCTTCTTGATTTCCCTCATTTTATTTCTAAGAAACAAAGCTTGAATTGCATCATTAACTTTAAATAAACTCACCAGTCTATCATAGATTTCCTTGGAGGTGTCCAGTTCAGAGATGTAGGCCACCAAGTTCTTGTCGATAGAGTCTCGGATGATCTTCTATTTTGACTTTTTTGGTTTTCCATTTGTTCCATGCAGCAGCGAATGCATTTGATGGAGTCTCAACAATATTTCCTCTTACATGGTCCAGCACTCCTAGATCTTCTAGGGTTAGATCGATAGACATCTTCCATCCGTGATAGTCATCTTTCTTACGAAGCTTGCCTTTGGCAGAGTGTTGAGGACCCCATAGTTCTTTTAGGATAGCCTCACCAATATTCTCTTTGGTGATTGCCCTTGCTCTTGCTCGGGCTTTGTCTTCACCTCAGCTCTGATACCATCTTAAGTTATGGTATGTTCTATGCTTATAATATTTGACTTCTATTTCTTATTATATTCCACAGATTGGCAATCACATGTACATAAAGTAAAGTGCAGACAGAACATTAAACAATCGACAAAAAGCAAGCCAAGATAAGAGACATAAGATGTGGCAGCTAGCCAGGGACAAACCCCACAATGTGTGGGGAAACCCTTGGATCAAATCTTCTTTTATCTTCAATAATTTAGTAGAGAGAAATAGTACAATAAATCTTATTTATATCAACAGTAGCAAACCCTAGATCAGCAGCTTCATCATCAAACTAGGGCAGACAATGTCTCATAACCGACTGTCGGATCGACATGATTCCACCACCAAAAGTTGTGGCTTCTAGAGGAGGTTAAGATGAACCTACAGTGCAATTTAGATGAAGATATCTTCTTTTCCACACAGGTCAATCTTTACTTCTGCAGTTGCAGCTTCAATTTCGGCAACTTCTGGCTTCAAACTAGGGCAGACGATATCTTGCAAACCATCCGTCGGATTGACTAATTCCACCACCAAATGTAGAAATTTTGAATAATATAACACTTATTCATAGAGATTATCCTGATTATACACTATTTGCGGAATGCATGCATAATACATAACCTCCTCTACCATTGATCATCAATTTGCGGAATTAAAAAAAAACAATCGCATGCGCACATTGAAACATCAATCACACATATCAACACAGTATGTAATGGGGAAAGCATACAGCTGAAAACCCCCAACTATCTGTATATTATAATGATAGAGAACATGTAACAATACATAGTACAATACTTCTCACAAGTACTCAGTGCTATCTCCACATGCTACACACAAACTAGCTCAGCTCTGAACAAGTCACGGGTTCAAATCTCCTCCACTGTTTGCCTACCTCTACTGCGCAATCCAAGTTGAGAATAGATGAGATCCAAGTTCGAATTCCCTTGGCTTGTACTGCGCAATCCTCATTGCAATCTCGATCAATGATTGTGCAAATCTCATGCACCGCTATAGTCACAACTGATAGTAGTCTCACCCTTTCACCCACCTCTAACACTTGTCTCTACTGAACTGTCCATGCACTGAGTTAATTGATGTATTATTTAGTTGATTTATGAGTTAATAATTAGTGAATTAATTAATAATTAATTCACACCACTCATCACTAGTGTATTTGTCAGTTAGACTAAATACAACTAGTTCAACTAAGTCAAAATGAACACAACTCCATCAACTCCTCAATCAACTCCACCAAACTCAATCACTTGAGTTCTAACTGAAGTCCATCATGCAATAGCTCAACGAACGCATAGGAAAAGTGTATTTCCTTGTGGCAGTTGCATGTGCCACATCCGTAGCTCAAACTGAAGTGCTGCAAGAGGATAAGATAATGTTTATAGTCCAAATATTATTAAGAGCTAATAATATTCGACTGTTCTATTTTTTGATTGGCAGTCTAAAAATAGACTCCGCCCATATGTATAAAAATAGAGGTCCATCTATTTTTACCAACATGACCAATCATCCATAAATAGCATCCTGCAACTCATAGACCATGATCCATATGTCTAAAAATAGACATAGTCTAAAAATAGACTTTACGCCAAAAATAGCCTGCGAACCCACTTAGTGAAGGCGACTTCTTTTCACTAAGCTCCATCATCTTGTTGAATTTTCAACAGGTATGGCCACATTAATGGGACATAGTGACTGGAATCCCAACCCCCCCTGAAAGGGGTTGTGGCCAGTTGAGCTATGGAGAGCTTTGTTGTAGCAGTGTTGGACACAGGGGAGCCTTTCATTCCATGTGAGTGGATTCTTTGAATTATAAATACACAGAATGTGTACAATCATCCTGTTGACGACTTATGTTTTCCCATCAGTTTGGTGGTGGAAATTCATGGACTTAGTGAGCTTGGTATACAACATTAACCATAGACTTGACCAAAATGTAGTTAGGAAAATGTTGTCCTAATCTGAGATAATGGACTGTGGGATCCAAAATTTACCCACACTCATTCAAAGAAGAGCTTCACAGTGGATTTTGATGTGATACTCTTCTTGCAAGCTGCCAGAATGGCCATCTTAGAGAATTTGTTGATGACCACAAAAACACAGTCATTGCCATGCTTAGTAAAAAGAAGGCCTATCGTGTAATCCATGGAGATGGATTCCCAAGGTTGACTAGGAGTAGGCGAAGAAGTATATAGGCCTTGCTTCTTCATGGTCGATTTGGAAATGGCGCAGGAAGTGCAGGATTTGATGTGCCTTATCTATGTTTTAATTTTGAATTGAGAATTCTTCTTGGAAGCTACAATGTGGATCTCATCCATATTGAGCATTTTCCTTATGTACTCTAAAGAAAAAAATCCTCATTGGGAGGAATTTAGGCAGCTTGTAAGGTGCAAGCTCACACCCAAATATTCTAAATTTTGTATAATTGTGATAGAGGTACCAATCCCTTGTCTGGACTTGGTCTGATATCTGAAAAACCTTTCTAATTTCCTCACTGATCCTTGGCTCTGTCATGCTGCCTAAGAGACTGATTACTGGATGCACAAACATCTCTATGAACTATTTGTAAGAGTATTCTTTTTGTTCCTTCATCACCAGTGTAGTAGAGAAGACGAATGACTACTGATTTCCTTCTTCATCCATCTTTCGTAAAGTAAGCTTGATCTCCCTGAAAATATAAGAACATATAAACTAACACAGAAGCATACTTGAATACCTCCTCAATATGGAATTTAATAAATTGTTCATGAATAGAATCTACAAGACATTGTCTAAAGTTAAACATGATGGAGGGCTTGGAATCAACAAAGAAAATGGAAATAAATCCTATGATGGCCTCATCTACCCATTGATCTGAGTAATAGCCAAAGAGGTAAGAGATGACTGTCATAATTTGCTTGAGTCTCTTAGGGAAAATAGAGGAGGGATAGGGAGGAGTTTTCTTTGGCAATGGGGCATCTTGTGTAAAGAAAAGCTCAAGGGTTTCGGCCCTCTTAGAAAATTCCAATTTATGATACAATTCAACAAGGGCTTCATGGGAAAAAAGTGGAATTCTCTATTGTAGGAGCTTGCATCATCTGGTCTATAGCTTGAGGAGTGATAGTGAAAAAGATTTCTCCAATGGGGGAAATGATGGCTCTTTGGCTTGGCAAATAATATGCATGCCACTTCCTAACAAATTCTGGGGTGTTGTGGGTATAGGGAAAAATATAGTGGGGAAAATTGGATTCCCACAGTTGAATGTCATCAGATTTATCTATATAGTTGTCCTTGATCCAATAGTACATCTCAAAAAGGTCAAATTTGCAGAGAGTTTCATGGATCTTATAGTCTCTGTCTGCCAAAGGGATGTCATGAAAATCAATGGGAGGGTGGATTAGAGGACTGACAAGTTCTTTTAGTCCCTTGTCTTTTGGAGGCATGGTTGTATAAGTTGAGGAAAATGGTGAAAAAATGGATAACAGGCTTACAATACACAGAGAGGACTTAGGATTGGCAGACAAAAACATAGGTAATAGCCTAGAACTGAGTGAGCGGGCAATGTCCCATATTTGAAGGGCAAATAGATGCAGATGCCGTAGATAGATGGTTATATCCATTAGAAGGATATTTTTCAGTTCATGACTTTTCCAATCAGGAAAAGATTACTTTTACACTCCTCAAAGTTGCCCCACATGTCAAGGGCTAGTGGGAAACCTACTGTGAACAAAAAGACGAGAGGGAATCCTCACTCCTTTCAGTCAGACCCACTTGCAATTCTTTCCGAGACACCATCAAGGAACAATATTACCTTTTCGTGAGCTATGAAGATAAATACAAGAAGTGGACCACTCTACAACAAGGAAGAGACCAAGATGTGTTGGAATATAAAAATGTTTTCCATACCCTTCGCACGAAACTGGGTATCAAGGATTCTGAGTAGAATTTGGTACTCAAGTACCCCAAATGTCTATACAAGTATGTCCAGGACGAGATGGAGATTCCTGAAAATATCCTTGCTTAGTGCCGCCTATCGATATGTTGTCAAGATGAAGCATAAATTTAAACGGAAGAAGCGAGACTTTGGATCTGTGAATATGAAGCAAGGGAAAGGCGCCCCTAAACCGCAAAACAAAAGAAAAAGCCGAGGTGGGGTGACCCAAGACAAGCCATCGAAGCTGCAAAAAAAGAACAACATGACGAAGAAAATGAAGGAGATAGGGAAATGGTGTGAGTTCCATAAGAGCTCCACTCACAATGCAAGTGATTGTCAAGCCAAGAAGATACTCGTAGTTGAGTTGAAGGCTTCTGAATTAGATGCATGTTTCAAATCTGAGTTAGAAACTGAGAAGGGGAATGAAAAAAGGAAGCAGATTATCGATGCCGAGATTAGTGCCACCCCTACCACCACCAAGATCCAAAAATATGAGCTCGAACATCCAAAGGAAGGGGAGTGACTCTTCCACTCACAAATGTGGGTGAAGGGTTCTCTACTGTAGTTCATTTTTGATAACGGGAGCCAAAAGAACCTCATTTCAGCAAAGGTCATGAAGTGGTTGGGCCTACTGACCACACCACACTAAAAGTCGTACACCATTCGGTGGCTTCATCAAGGGAGAGATATTCGCGTCAACCAACAGTGCCACCTTCCATACAACATCAAGCCCTTCACAAATGAGGTGTTGTGTGATGGTTGCCCCTCTTGAAGTTTGTGATTTTTTATTTGTCCAACCATACTTGTGGAAGTGTCATGTTGTGTATGAGTATATGCCTTGCACTATTATTATTACTCTGGGCAATAAACTGTACATGGTACGAGAGGTAGCACTGCCTATCATTGTTTCTTTGAGCATTTCGAAGCAATGTAGTAAGATTATTTCCCAAACTAAGATTCTTTTCCTTATGATTCGCCCTCAAGGAAAGAAGAAGATTGTGTCCATGAACTCTAGACAGGGCTCCTCCGCATGAAAACAATAGATGGACAAGGTTGTAGATGAGTACAGGGGCATCTTAACCTCACTCGTAGGGCACCTCTACATTGTTAGGTCAAGCACTCCATCAATCTGACCCTAGGTGTGGCACTACCCAATGGACTGATCTATCGACACTTATGGAGAATGCTGAAATCAAGAGGCATATTTAGGAGTTGTTGCAAAAAGGGCACATCAGGCCAAGTTCACAACCCTGTGGGAGCCTTATCATGTGGGTACAAAAGAAGGAAGGGGCCTAGAGACTCTATATTAATTATCAGACGCTGAACAAGATCATTGTTCGGAATAGGTATCCAATCCCATAGATTGATGTCCTTATGGAACAACTTAAGGGGTTCAAATATTTCAGCAAGATTGACTTGAAGCCTATTTATCACTACGTACTATCGAACCCTCCAATGTGTAGAAGGCTGACTTCAAATCCAAGGAGGTCTTTTTCAAATGGTTGGTCATGCATTTTGGGTTGACAAATTCTCCCGCAACCTCCATGATGATGATGGACGACATCTTGAGACCCTTCACCAACTCATTCGTGGTGTTGTATTTGGATGACATTTTGATCTTCAACCAGATTTGGGAAGAACACCTCCACCATATTCTACAGGTCCTCCAAACCCCGCGGCAACACAAGTGTTCCAATTTGGAGAAATGCAATTTTGGTATGACTTAGGTTCAATATTTGGGGTACATCATTTATGAGTGGGGTGTGCATATGGACCCAGCCAAGATACAAGTCATTCAGTATTAGCCATCCCAACCACTCTAATAGAGCTCCATAGCTTTCAAGGTCTTTCCCACATCTACGACAAGTTCATGTTTGGGTTCTCTCATATAACTTGGCCTTTGAGTCAAGTCACCAAGGTAGGAGCGAAAGGAAATTTATTTTGGTCTAAATCTCAACAGAAGGTGTTTGTCAAATTGAAGCATCACCTCTGCTCTGCACTAGTGCTCACATTACCAAACCTGTAACAACCTTCTGAGATCGAGACAAATGCCTCTGACTATGCTATTCATGCAGTTCTTACCCAACAGGGGCATCTAGTGGCATATCATAGTGAGACACTTTCAGACATATTTCGAAAGTATCCCACCTATGACAAAGAGATTTATTCCATTGTGTAGGCCTCTTGAAAATGTAAGAATTACATTCTGGGGAAGGAAACAATCATCCACACAAACCACTGACACTTGAAATTCATAGATATACTGACCACCGGTCATGGTGATGACCACTATGCTTGACTCTTGTGGGAATGAAGTTGTGAGGTGGCCACATCTTTACAAGAACAATCTAGAATTTAGAAATGCATACCAGATGCTCCTGGAAGGAAAGCAAGTTCCAAATTTTCACCTCTAGGATGCGCAGTTATGCCACCTGGGACACCTCTATGCTCTTTCAACATAGTTTGCTAAGATGATTTGGGAGGTGCACTATAGTCAGGTCATTGTACATTTCAGGGTAGAGAAAATAGTGGCAGTGCTACAAAAGTATTTTGTTGGCTGAACCTTCAACGAGATGTTGGGAAGTGCATCAAATCCTACACTACCTACGCCATTGCCAAATCGACCATCAAGAAGCAAGGCCTATATACTCCTCTGCCTACTCCTAGTCGACCTTGGGAATCCATCTCCATGGATTACATGTCAGGCCTTCCTTTTACTAAGCATGGTAATGACTATGTTTTTGTAGTCATGGAAAAATTCTCTAAGATGGCCATTCTAGCAGCTTGCAAGAAGAGTATGACAACAGAATCCACCGCAAAGCTCTTCTCTGAATGAGTGTGGGTACATTTTGGATCCCACAGTCCATTATCTCAGATCGGGACAACATTTTCCTAAGTACATTTTGGTCAACTCTGTGGTTGATGTTGTATACCAGGCTCACTAAGTCCACGACTTTCCACTGCCAAACTGATCGCCAAACAAAAGTCGTCAACAAGATGACTGTACACATTCTACGTATTTACAATTCAAAGAATCCACACACATGGGATCGAAGGCTCCCCTGTGTCCAACACTACTACAATAGAGCTCTCCATAGTTCAACTGGCCACAGCCCCTTTCAGGTGGGGTTGGGATTCCAGTCACTATGTCCCATTGGTGTGGCCATAACATTTGCAGCTACTCAAGAAGATTCGACTCATGTCCAGTGTGACGCTGATAGGGCTAACGACTTCATTAGGTGAATTCAGCACATCCTGCAGTAGGTCCATGACATATTAGACAAAGCTAATGATAAATACAAGAAATTTCATGATCAACATCAGGTGCCACATAAGTTCCATATGGGTGACAAATTTTAGTTACATTTGCAGAAGGAATGCCTTGTTGAGCCCCACCGCAAGCTTCGCCCACTCTGATATGGGCCTTACCCCATCACTAAAGTTTTAGGGGACAAGTCTTTCGAGCCCAACATTCCACCATTCCTTGGCCTACACCTAATGTTCAATGTGAACTACCTTTGACCATACTTTCCACCATTACTGGAAAAATCACACATTGTGGAGCAAATCACACCAACAGAGTTAAAACTAGACTACATGGAAGAGGCCAAAAATGATCAGATCATGGACACACAGATGAAGAAAACCCACCAGCAGAAGATCCAACTATAGCAGGTTATCAAAGTTGCCAATTCCTACACCAAGGCAAGTGGCTCACTAGGGACTAGGTTTAGCTGAAGTTTCCTAATCTCATTGAGGCACTGAATAGAATGGGGACCATTTCTTCCTAAGGGGGGAGGACTGGTCCAGGTGGATATTGGTGGCCACCTGCCTATTCCATTTGGACCCCCACTGTTGTTTACTTTCAATTTCCTTAATTGTAACACACTTACTATTTCTAGCAGTTTTTCGGGTCCTAAACTTCCAAAGCCGTTTTGAGGGATTAAAAGACGTTTTTAGGGAAACCGAAGAGACAGAATAAGACTTAAACCATTCTAGCACTCTTTTTTTTCTCAACCTCCTCTTCAACATATTCAAAATAAGGTATTATGACAGTCAAATAGAGATCGTATGCCAAAGTTACGACCTTGGGAAGCTGATGTACCGATTTAACCAAACGGGGCCCACAATTTTCACGCTTCATCTCCTAGGGTTAGGTTTATGGATGTTTAGGTTTTTCCATTGTTTCTCAATAATAAATATGCATTTGAGCCTCATTATAACATAGTTCAGAGGCATGTACCTGCCACATCTCTTCTCAGAGATAAGCTACCATCTTTCGAGCTAGTTTATTTCCATTTCTGTATGTAAGCATATTTCATTTCTTTGATATTAATGAAATGAAGTTTTGTTTTTGCTACATGTATGTGTTTATGTGTATATCTATATTTTATTATGCTCCTGTATAATTCTGGATCACACATCCACAAGAATATTGCAAGGTTTGTTGAAAAATGGTATTCATTGAAGAGGTAAACATGTGGATTGGATGAAAGTAGTGGTTGTGACACACCTTTTTTCCCACACGTGAGACCTTCTTTTTCTTGTGCAATTTTGTTCTGGTTTTTATATTTTTTGTTGCACATCAGTTTTTACCTGTTTTAATTGTTAATATCTTTTTGGTTGCATGTCGGGAATGAGCACAGTGGCTTCACTAGAAATTTCATTATACATGACCCCAACCTTCTAGCTGTTAGGTTAGGAGTAGGATTAGTTGCATCCTAGTTTCACTTTCTCGCACTCATTATGCACTCCTTCCCTGTTGTTTGTCCTCATTTTCTTATTTTGATTCTATATCATGTTTACTTTAGCCATTTTTTTCTCTTGTATTCTGGTTATGTTTCCTTGTTGTGTGTTTTCTTTCTTTTTGTGTTGTTTTTCTTTCTTGTTGAGTTCTTCATTTTTTTCATCATGTGAATAAGTGTTGTGCTTGGACCCATTTTGGCTTCTTAATATGTGTGTGGCCAAACTATAAAGAGTCTTGTGACACTTCAACATTTGGCTAGCCTTATGTCTGTCTTCCTTGTGTTGGTTAAGTCTTTTGGCAAATGAAGTTTCAATAGAAAATATGATCAATCTGTAAGGAGAGTTTTGGTCCAACCATGAACCCACTTCTAGTTTTGAAACCTCATGCCTATACTCGGTTTTTTCGGCTTTGGTTTTCTCAAGCTTTTACAACTAGTAGAAATGGTGAAGGGGAAAATCTAAACAAGGAAACTTAAATCAGAGGTCGATATATGCTTCTCCGAAGGAATAACCCCTTCTCCTCTCAATAAGTTGGGATCCCTCTTTCACCCCAAAATAAATAAGTGCCAATGCATAATTCTTTCTAAATAAATTAATAAAGGTTAAAGAAGAGAAAGGCTTCCTGCACAGAGAGGCGAAGCAAACAACTCCACCAGGGTAGTTTGTAGGCTTTTTGATAGCGGAGAAATGTTTGTGTTCTTGCATGACTCCGCCAAGGTACTGTTCAGGCCTGCTGGCAACGGAGCAACAATAGAGAAGAAAATTATACTTTGAAAATGTTAATCTCATGTGCTACACTACCCTTCCTAACTCGAAACATTGTGATTATGCCGAATCTTATGTTGTGTTCAACTAAGAAGGTATAGAGGGGACCATGCTTGTTTGTGGGGTAAGTGGGAAGGCCAAGATAATCTGCATGATTAATCAATACTCCCTAAAGAACCAAGCCCCTACACTAAAGGAGTTAACCAAAATAGAGAAGTTGGATTCTACTAGTGTGTTGGCACGTGTTGTAACGACTGTAACACACCAAAATTTTGGCCTACATTCAAAATTTTGAGCCTATTGCGGATCCTGTGATTAGTTATTCCTTAGTCACTTATTGGTTAGTTGATGATTTCAAGCTCCCTTCTTGGATCTCAAGTAGTCATTCACACTTTTATCTTTATATAGAAAGTGTCATCTTCGGGCATGGGAATTATCGCACATTATGCAAAGGGGAGTTCTAATTTACTTCAAGGGGAAACCTTTGTGAAAATAAGTTGTTCTTATCATATAGACATGTTTCACACTCATTTCCAAATTTTCATGCACTATTGCACAAGTGTCGTCATTATCCTCACAAAGTTTATTGTCGGACTTGCACTTATCATAAGTTTCCACAAAGGTTTTTGCATTAAGGAAAGTATATTTTCATATGTTCTAGATGATCTATGTTGTATCACTAAGTGCCCAAGTGTGTGGTCATAATCAAGTTCTATCATTGTTCACGTTGGTTCCATTGATCCCACACTTAGCCAAATTCCGAGGATTCCTAGCAACCTAGCCTCATCTAGCCTTCCTAAATTGTGCACTTTGCATATGCAACCCTCAAACGTTTTCCTTGCTGCAACTATATAATATATGGAATTTGATTTCTTCTAGATACACAAATTCAATGGGTAATTTTGATACAATTGTAGTACTTTTTTTTGTGCTGTGGATGAAGATTTATGCTAATACAAACTTCCTAACTATAGTTTAAAAAAGAAAAAAAAAGAATCTAATTTTGCATACATAAATTAAATAAAATAGATAACAAATTGAAAATGAAGACAAAAAAAAATGATTTATATAGATAAACTATTCAATAAAACCTTATCATATTCATTTTAAGAAGCAAAATTTATAATAGATCATTAAATTTAACATTGTGGTGTTGTTGTCATTATAATTTATTTTTTATAAGAATATAATTATTAATCTTAGAGGTTCTAGAATTTTAATTAAAGATAATAATTACTAGTAATGATAGGAATGTAATTCCAAAAAAATTATCACAAAAGAATATAATTTATTTCAAAATAGATAAAATAATTTTTCAAATCCAATTTAAAAAAAAATATTATTATATTTAAAATTGGGATGTGAGAAAAGTGAATTTTCATTTCATTTTAATTTATAACATTGTTCACTTCTAATTACTTACGGTTGTTTTTATTATATTTTCTTGTTTCATGTTTTTAAATGTATATATATGTTTAATTCATATAGTATTCTTTTATGATTAATAATAATAATAATTTGAATTAAAATTCTAATTTAATTAATTTTTATGATTTTTTTTTTTGGCAATGCAAACTATGCATCAATGTCTATCAAAATCTATTAACAATATAATTCATATCACTGAGCTAAAAACTATTTATTATAAAGACCAATATTATTACATATCTTTTTCATTAAACATTATCTAAAAAAAATATCCATTTTTCTAATAATCTGAATTTGGCTTTTAATTTGTCCAATTGACCACACCTTCATTATGAATATTGCGTAAACTATAAGATTCAAAGTTTATATCCTATAAGTGAAACTAACAAAACATATATATACATATGAAAATTAAATATTTAATTTACTTTTCAATAGTGTTATTGATTGGAATAATGGTTAATGTGTTTGATATGTCCCAAAAAAATAATTATGACTTACATCCATTTAATTGGTTGGAATCTCATATTTAAATTGTGAAATGTGCATAATCTTAATATGTTGATTTTTTCCCAACAAAAATTAATATAATTTAGTGAAATCACATATTTCAATTGGGGAATGTGTATCATTTTATTTCTTTAAAGATTTTGTCAAAATATTGAATTTAAATTAGATTAAAAACATATTTTAATATTAATTTTTTAAATCAAATTTAAAATATACATGAAAAAATTAAATTACACTAATAAATATTTTTCTCGCTTATAGATTTAAAATCAAATAAAAAAATAGATAATGAATAACCTAATCTCTTTAAGTCATAAATTCAAAATAAAGAAAAATAGATTATGGAAGATTATTAATATTAATCCATTGTAATAAGGATTATTACATTGAAAATGATTTACGAAACAAAATCCAATATAACCTAATCTATTTAATCTAATCAACTTCCTAATCTCTTTAACCAAATTACTCATTTTCTTTGCTTTATGTCATTCACCATTAATGTTGATCTTTTGCTCCCATGTAACTCGTTCAACAATTGCAGCAAAAATGTTCATCTCTATTTGATATTGTCTACATATAATTTTGTTCATAAAATTTGTGTTTGGCAAATGAATGACTCTATTCGTTATGACTTTCCAAAGGAATATGATTGCTCCAGTCTTGTATTTGGCATTGAGAATGATTTCAGTGTGATGTGTGATGAAAGCAAAGTGCACGAATGTTCCACGCGATGCTCAACTCCTCTTAGCAATCAAAGAAACTTACAATTACATGTCAAAATTCCTTCACAAGTCTGTCTAAATTGTCAGCTTCTCCGACTATAGCAGTTCCATTGACTGCACTTCCCGAATCGAGATCCAAATAATTAACATAAGCCATGTATACATAAAGCTTTTGCATATAATTAAGGTAGTGCTCATGGTAGATGTTGTTCTTTCAAACCACTTTGTGTTGTATGTCAAAGATTTTTCCAGCTCTGTGAGGGAAGGGCATCGCATAGGAAGGAATCCTTCTCATTATCCCTTCCAGAGGAGAAAAAAATGTGTATGTACCCGTTCAAGGATGTCTAACAATCCTTGGAGGCCTGATATGGGTAGTGGTGTTACTGCCATATCTTGTTGGAAAAATCACTTCACCTTTATGGAATCAGTAATTTCCAGCCTAGGATCCTAGTTACTGGCTTGGAATGTTTACCTAATTACTGGCTTGGAATGTTTACCTAGTTACTGGCTTGGAATATTTACCAAACACCTACAGGTTTTGGTGTAACAACGGATCTCCACATGGTATCAGAGCTTGGACCCAGGCTCGATTCCCCTGAGTTGGGTTTGAGAGGGGTGTTGAAAAAATCACCGCACCTCTATGGAATTAGTAATTTCCACCCTGGGATCCTAGTTACTGGCTTGGAATGTTTACCAACACTTGCAGGTTTTGGTGTAATGACAAACCTCCACATATCTAACTTATTTTTTGAAGTGGACTTTGTTGGAATAGTATCTTTCTATCAATTTACTCACGTTAGCAGTCCCTACGATGAAGGACGTGGTCTCGATCCAGTTCATTTCACTACACGTTCTCCACCATCTTCAACTCTAGGAAGGTTGTGTTCATAATATTCAAGAACTTCTCCTTAAATCCTAGATATATTCAGATACATTTCTTGGAACAATGCATTCATATCCTTTTTCATCTCTCCTTCCACGTTAATGCAAAAGAACTGAACACACATGAACAGATCCTCTTCCATGAAAGGCATGTTGTATTGCCTTCGGTGGATGGTTTTTGTCACCATGTCTCACCCAATTCTTGAGAATTGAAAGGTTGTGAGAATGGGGGCAACGCTCACTAGTTTTATTTTGCAGGAAATCACGACGCACAAGTTGCCTCCTCCACCGCCTCTTAGAGCACTCATGGCACATCATCACTCATGGCGTTCTTGTCCATGACAATTACAATTTCAATAGACTTGCAATGTTTCTTAGCGTTGTTGGGAACATTACGAAACTCAAAGAGTTCGCCCTTTACCGTAACTCTCTTATCGACACAATCCAATTTCCTCACAATCTCCCTTCCATCTGAACTCGACAATATTACCAACGTCCAATACATGCAACTACGAGACAATTTGCTCATAGGAAGTATACCCAACGATTATGGCTGTATAAAATCAGTCAACTGATAATAGTCACAACAAAACACAACAATTTGAGCTGATAGATTCCTGCAGAGCTAGGAAACTTCTCTAGATTGGCCCAGCTTTGGCTCCAAAAGAGCTACGACACGAATTCTTCCTGTGGGATGGGAACTATATTCTTTAATCTCCGCTTGAGCACATCTTGATAAGGGAACATGGCTCCTTATGCCTTGAAATCCAAATTTCAGTGTTTATGGAGGGCGAGTTTTCAAAATTCAAATGAATAATCATTAATGCGTTTGGAGGTTGTCCTTTTAGTCGATTCAACTCAAAGTGCGGAGGAAGCAAATTTAAAACTCAAATTAGCCTGTGGAGATCAGAGAAGAATTGATTGCAAATAAGGAGAGTCGTATAATGGCTAGAAAATGAAATTGTCAGTTTATCGAGGTTGCCGAAAGTTGCCTAAATACATCCATTCCATGTATGTAACATCATCCATAAGCATGTCATGTTGACTCCAAAAATTCGCATTATAGACTATGCCTAAAGGAAAAGCTTCTCAACATAAATAGCCCACCCCAAGTGCACAAAAAAATGCCTATCAACTGAAATATGACATACACTTCATTATTTCAATACAACTATAACAGAATAATACTTCAATATAATATATAATTCATTTGCAGAGCCCTTAAAATATGCAACTGCATTCATGCTGATAGGGTTGATAAAGCTCATCGACTTGCAAATTCAATCTCGGAACGGCATAACGACCAACTCGTAGCTATTATTATCAGAAACTTGAAGAGTCATAGAATGAGCTTGATATTTCATTACTGAATATAATTATTTATAGATACATCTGAAGGAGAATCAATAATGACCTCTGCCGATCTCCGCTGTCTTGAAATGATGTTCGACTGATTCTTGCATAGTCACATTAAATTTGCTGACATGTGAATAGTGGGTGGCGCCATTTGCGCAGTTGTGATTAATGGTCTAACACTTCCCCTTAATCACAATGGCATAAACTTTATCTTACCTGCTAGTCTAAGTCTCAACTAGGCTTACAACAAAAAACTTCATTTTTTCCTTCTTGCTAAAGGGTCCATGCTTGTTCCTTTTCCTTTGCTGGTGCAGTTTCATTTTCACATTTCCTGTCATAAGATAGTGATTGATCTTCTCCTTTCTTGATTGTAGGTTAACATTCTTTGTATTCAACATTGCTTCACATTCTTGAGACTTATACTTGTCCTTAATGCTTGCAATTTCTTCAAGATTTGTTTCTTCTTCCTCATTGTCAATATCTGCACACTAAAAAACAATGTTAGATTCATAAACATAACCATATTGGTTTTTGTCATCGTGCTCTTTCAAAAGAGCTTTGCTTCCTTCATTTTTCTTTGCTAACATAGTTGATTGCTTTATGTCTTCAACCTCTTTCATCAATTATGTTGCTGCAAACATGTTGTCCTGCATTTGATTTGTGTATGGAGGTAGACAACTCTTCTCACCAAACAACCACTCATCAATAAGATGCTCTTCATGCATCATATTGAACCACTCTTCATGGGATACATAATTGTCATCAAATTTGACTTCATAGATCTCTGCATCACAAGGAGTTTCCTTAATATCACATACTACTCTATTGTCAGCTAAAGACATACTTTCAACCTTAATCCCATCTATGATGCTTTCATCACAATCACCTTTAGCAACAACACCTTCATCAACTTCAGCTTTCTCACTACCCTCCATACTGTATTCCATTTCAAGAATATCCCAAAATATTTTTGCATCACATATTTCACCAAATTCATACAGAAGACTAGACAAAGTATTTTCATCTAAAGCTGATATGATGAGAAACAATGCTACTGCACCTCTACTTTTATCAATGGCATTTACGGAAATTCCTTGAACAAATTTCCATAAATTTATTGAACCAAACAATCCCTCCATTTTTATTGCCCAAATTTTAAAACCTTTACTTGAAAAAATTGGCAGAACTGGCATTAATCGTTTCAGCATTACATCAATGTCTTCAAATTCTTCTATCTGATTTAGATCTACTTTTGGTTGAAGCATTTCATATTCTTCTGCAACTATTTCCATTTCATTCTTTCTCCTCAACCATTTCAATTCTCTCCGAGACTGTCTCCTTTGTTGACCCATCACTCTACCATAGAGTCAAATTCAAAATAATCTGTAACTGAGGCTTCGCTACAGGATCCTTCACGCTGGGTAGTGTGCTATCACACTTGAACCCCACCTTCCCAACATCTCCAAATACACAACAGACTCACAAACAGAGAACTAGCTCTTCAAAGTATCTTTACACCAATGGGCATAAATAACAAAATCTCCAAGATTAACATCAAACAGATGTATTCTTCGAATGCTTGTAAAACACTACAACGACCACACCAATGCGGCTCTTCAAATTCTCTAGATCCAAAGTTCTCTAGGTCCAACCCTTTGGCTCTCTTCC
Source organism: Pinus taeda (assembly GCA_000404065.3). NCBI lineage: Eukaryota > Viridiplantae > Streptophyta > Pinopsida > Pinales > Pinaceae > Pinus > Pinus taeda. The sequence continues at coordinate 92,041 of APFE031495536.1, forward strand.
ACGACAGTCCCACGACTTCATGAACTTCACATGTCACAACCCAGGTATCCGCTCACACTTCCCACTTGTGAACGACACCAGAATGAAGATTGCTTGCACCACGCCATAGAGAATACACAGACTCATCTAGGCTCGGCAGACAATGACCAACAAACTTCACTTGACTTTCTCAGGCACACTCGATAGCTAACAAATAGGAAATTATCCCAAGTGCAGTCGATTTCTTTAGGCTACCATAGACCTTCAGCTCTACACCTCAACAAAGCTCAACACACATACATCATTGCTTCAACACAGAGATCTCATCTTTATCATTCACATTCAAGTGCTCGCTAGTCAACGATTACTCTACACAGCTTTGCACAAGTTTCAGACTCGCGCATACTAGAAATCTAGGCCTCTTCCACATCTGTGACTCAAATGGGTTGGCAACTTGGTGCACTCCTCATACAACACCACAACCTCTACCAGGCACAGCGCCACAGTCCAGCACTGGCTTGGATTTACGACTTCACACTAAGCCTTCACACCCACAACGATGCTTTAAGCCACACTGGCTCCTCACACAGTGGCACACGCGCAACAACTCTTCAAGACACACTAGCTCCTCATATGGTGGCAACAACTGACAAGTGTTGGTATCACACACCACCGAGCCCACTACTTAAGTGTTTGATCTATGCTTTGGTTGCACTTCCACAACGCTCGCTCTTCCTCACACAGTAGACACAACCGAAACCCTCGACTCTGATACCATATAAAAAACTTGAAGAGTCATAGAATGAGCCTGATATTTCATTACTAAATATAATTATTTATAGATACATCTGAAGGAGAATCAATAATGACCTCTGCCGATCTCCGCTGTCTTGAAATGATGTTCAACTGATTCTTGCACAATCACATTAAATTTGCTGACATGTGAATAGTGGGCGGCACCATTTGTGCAGTTATGATTAATCATCTAACACCTCCCCTTAATCACAATGGCATAAACTTTAACTTGCCTGCTGGTCTAAGTCTCAGCTAGGCTTACAACAAAACACTTCATTTTTGCCTTATCAGAAACTTGAAGAGTCATAGAATGAGCTTGATATTTCATTACTGAATATAATTATTTATAGATACATCTCAAGGAGAATAAATAATGACCTCTGCCAATCTCCGCTATCTTGAAATGATGTGAGACTGATTCTTGCACAGTCACATTAAACTTGCTGACATGTGAATAGTGGGCGGCACCGTTTGCGCAGTTGTGATTAATATTCTAACAATTATTTCCCATCTTCAACCCTCATGTCATTACCAATAGTGTCATTGCTAAATTTAGAAGCTTAAAAACCAAAAAAGATAGAGTCAGCGGACGTAACATAATATACGAATCTAAAAGCTCTGCATCGCTGCATCATTAGTAAAGCCAAATTTAGAAGCATAAAAACCAAAAACATAGATAGAGTTAGAGGAAGTAACATAGATATATGAATCTAAAAGCTCTGCATTGCTGCATCGTTAGTCAATGGGGGTCCGTGTCAACATCAAACACCTGCAAGCATTGTATGATTCTTTAAATTAAGGACTGCAAGTAGGAAACATCTATTTCTGAAAAAATACTCCTTCGACATGCCTTTGTTTCATCGCCTAAGAGAGCCTATGTAGAAATTTTTTTATAACAGGGTGCATCAGTCGATGGCTTCTTTTGCTTTGTTACTTTATGGATGGAGCAGGTTTGGAGAGGGACAAGTTACTTTATGGATGTAGCAGCTTTGGAGAATGACAAAGACAGGTATGAGGAACATGTGGAAGGAAAAAAATACAGATGCATGGCCAAGATAAACATGCAAGGTCATGTTATATCAGCGTGGACAAGTGGTCAATAGATGGTCACATGCAAGACATCTCCTGTCACCTAATTTTGTGATCTTCACCCTTGGTTGATGGTTAATTAAGGGTTGCGATAATTTGAGGTACATGCATAGTCAATTCCAGCCATGTATTATGGTTTTTCTCCATCCCTGTTCTCTTATGACACCCACACCAAGCCCCTTAATCGAAATCAACAAGAGGCGATTGCGAAGACTATCTAAGAATCCCATAGGAAGATGATCCACTAGTTTAGGGGCTATGATAGCAACTGATATGGAGGCTAGATTGGGATGGAGGCGAAGGCATCAGGGCAACTTATTGTGGCAAATGCCTGTGGATCAACTTGACCAGTGAAAAGATACAAGTGTGTGGGGGTAAGCTCATTGTAGTTGCACTCGCCAGGCTACTTTGTTTGGGGAAAAATGAAATATAAAAATCATGTAGGAGCCCTAGCAAAAGGCAATTGTATCAACCTAAACCAATGCTGGTCGAAAGAAATTGAGAGCTAGTCCAACCTTCGGCTCAAAACATTTAATGCCTTTGCCTCTACGCAAGTCGAGCTGATGCGTCAAACCCATTAGTTGGGAAAAAGGTTGGTCGATCGAAGTAAACCCAAGTTGGTTGAAGGAAATTGAGGGCTAGTCCAACTTGCCTCAGGCTCGAGCGGGTTTTGGTTTATGCAACAATATTTGATGTTGCTAAACATTCATTTATATGCATTTATAAAATGTTGTTTATATTCTTACTGGCTAATGCATATGTGTATGGTTGTGCAGGGGAGAGTGTTAACTCTTTGTTAGATCACGTATGCATTTATGGTAGTAGTTGCAGATATGTATTTATACCAAGAAGATGCAAACTCGTATGCATAATGATGAGGTGAGGTGACTCCATTAAGAGGTTCAGGAATTTTTGCACCTTTGTTATACATGCTAATGCGATGATGGAAGAGTCCAACTCTGTAAATTATAACAATAGAGGTATGAATAGCCAACATTTTGAAACGCTTACAGATCATAACAGAGTTAAAATTCTTATTCCTTCCTCAACATTTGTACCTATGATTGAGACCACCATTTACCTTCTTATACCTTCTTATTCAACATTGAAAGCATCAAAACGAAAACAAAAACCTTGGTTTCCAGTTTTTCCTTCTAGCAATTTTAAATTATAATTTTCTTCTTTCCTAAACATATTTAGGTATGATTGAGGCCACCGATTTTTCCTTCGACTATTCTCTCTTCGTACATTTGCACGAAGTCCATTCTTTCTTTGTGTTTTTGTACGACGTTATGTAGTCTATGACATCAACGCCAGAGAATAATACAGTGAATAGAGATAAACTGATTTTAAAGTATAAACAAGAAATAAAACCTAGAAAATGTAAGCACATATTGCTATTTCTTTTATGTAATTATAACAAAATCACTGGTGACTGATATTTTTAATGTAGCTCTTTTACTATATATTGAATAATTGTTAAAATTTGAACATACCTTCCAATGTGTTGATTTCAGTTTTTCCATTGTCTTGGTTTTTTCTTTTTTTCTTTGAACACCGTTGAGCTTGCCATGAACACTTTTGAGTGACTTTTGGGATTTCTTTTTTCTTTGAAGACTATTGAGCTTGCTATAAACACTTTTGAGCGACTTTTGGGATGCTATGAATACACTGCTACTTAGAATCTAAGTGTTTAACTCCATTCTACAATTGTCAAGATGACACTCTACAAATTCTAATGTATCTGTGTGAACTATATTTGCAGGAAGCAAAAGAACCACTCCAGAATTTTTGAATCACTCTGCAAATTCCTCCGCAAGTACCTGGAGGGCATAAAAAAATGCAACTAGGGTAGAGGTAGAGGGGTTAAGAATCTGTAGATCTTGAAGCTCATATGGTCACAGGTGTACAATGGTGGCAGAGCTTGAATGAAGACGAGGCATGAAGACGAGGCAGGGTGACTGAACACGTTGTTTTGAAGTGATAAATGGTGAGAAGAAGCCGACTGAGAGCACAAACACCTAGACACCTGGACTGCATGCAATCTATGTGTGTCTCTTTCCATGTACAACCATACCTCGAACTAGATATCCAAAGTTTTAGGAAAAGCATAGAGTCAAGCCTGCTAAACTCTTTATCCTAAGTTTTAAGAAAAGTACATAGTCGAGCCCCAAACTCTTTATCCTAAGTTTTGAGAAAAGTATACAGTCGAGATGGCAATAAGAGGTGAAAAAAAAAACATTGGATAAAAGTTTGTTGAACAGAATATTTTATTTAAAACATTGGTTTAAACCTGAAATGTACGCGAATATATTATTTAGTCAAAGTGATTTAATAGCTCGTCAACGATCGAGCGAACGCAATAGTCCCTACTATATCGGAGGCAGGGACTAATAAGATTAAATATTTGATAAGTAAAATAGAATATGATTATGGTAATTGACTGTACACATTAGAAATATTGAATAAATTTCTATTAAATTAAACTCATTACAAATTTACAAAATTTTATTTCACAAAAGATAAATTTTCGCATCATTCTTTTTATAATTATTTATAAAATGAGAAATAAGATTTTGTAAAGTGAAATTTATTACGAGTTTAATTTTTTATTTTTTTTATTTCACAATTATGAGAATTGAAATCTAAATATTTATAAATTTGAAAGAAACTTATGTGATATAATTTTATAATATGTAGTTATTACTCGTAAATTTTATAATATGTAGTTATTACATGAAATGTAGGTTTGTCATATTTAATTATTGAGTTGATTGATTATATTTAGTTAGAGTTTTAGTTTCTAAGGAGTTGTTTTTATTAGTTATGAGGTTTTTAAAACTTAGGTGGTTGAAAAATTCATTCCAATTAATTACACTCCTTGATTGTTATGTGGTTGATATGTTTCTTCAACTTGAGTGTCCAAGATAAATTTCCTATATTTAAGATAAAAATTATTGTATTTATATGTATTAAATTACATTTGATGTTAATATAGAGAGAACCCCAATTTAATTTGGTAGTAAAGTAAGTCTGGGCTTGGCTTCCTCACAGGAGGGCCTAGGTGAGTAGATTGAGGTATAAGATAGTGAGAGGAGTGTCGAAGTTGAGCTTGATTATTTGTGTTGGAGAATAAAGAATTGAGGCCTATGGAGTTGTGTTATACAATTGAGCATTGTAGTGGAGTAGAATGATGTGTTCTTATTAGAGCACTAAGCATCATTGAGTTGAAAGTTACATTATCTGAGTGTGCAAAGTCTAATTCCTAATATGCCCATGTTACGAAGGTTGATGTATGTGGAGCACTATGTCAAATGTGACATATGAGTTATGTGTGATAACATCAATGGTCCAAGCTATCGCAACAAAATAAATTAAATTCCATTCATAATTCCCTTATGGCTCATGGCCTTAATTATGTGTCATAGTACTTGGAATCCTACTCCTCCCACCTCTCTTAATGGCATACTTGTATTGAATGGAATATTGGAGCAAATCAATAACATCTCAGAGAAAGCACAACTTTACAAAAAACTCTTGCAAACTGAAAATTTTCAATTCAAGAGGAAACATACATCTTTCACTAAGAAAATTGACCACAAGGTAATTTCAATATTAGAGAAGGTTGCATCCTCCTTTCCTCTCACTGCCCTGATGAAGATTATCGGATTTGGGAAAAATTATGGCAACTCAAGCACTGCCCCAAATTCTCTCTCTTTCTATGGATCTTATTCTAGAAGAACATACCCACTTGGGACAAGCTTCAATGCAGGGTATTTTGTGGACCATCCATTTGCTTAATTTTCCTCTCTAACATTGAATCCAACAATCATTTCTTCCTCAATTGCGCCTATACTGCCTCCCTATGGGACAACATTGTAATTAGTTTTGCTAATCAGACTATAACCCCACTTGCATCACCTCCACTTTCCTCTCTTGGTGAACCTCTACATTTACCAACCTCATCATCAATAAAGACTAGAATGTGCTCCCTGAATTCCTCATCTTGAAGACTTAGAAACAAAGAAATAGGCGGATCCTCAGAAATACATCTTTTCCCTTTCAAAATCTCTGGCACATAACTCTTAGTAACTTGAGGGAATCCATTGTCTCCCTCTCGTGGAATGACAAAGACTGGGACTACAAATTGATAGAAAAACACATTATTTCCTCCCTAAGTCTCTTCTTCCATCTCTCCTCTAATGCTCTATCACCTCCCCCTCCAGTTCTAGCCCCTCAAGTTGGTCCTCTCCACCTCCATATTTCATTAAACTCAATTTTGATAGTTCCTCGAAAGGAAATTCAGGACCTACTAGTTATGGGCGAGTCTTTCGAGACACAAATGGTAAAATCATCCACATATATGCTAGATCCATAAGCCATACTACTACCAATGGTGTAGCATAAATATGGGCACTCAAATAAGGACTTCATATCACCATTAGCAAGTGATTCCACAAATCATAATCGATGGAGACTTGAAAACTTTAATCAAAATCTTAAAAATATTCGTCTTTGATACAACTAAAACAATTAAAGGCTGGAGACTGGAATCTCACATTCCTCATATAAGAAGTCAATTAGCTCGAATTTCAACCCCTCTCTTTTCTGATATTCGCCAAGATGTTAACAAGTTAGTTGATCTTTTGGCTAATTATAGCCTTACTCTGCAAAATTCATTACTAGATAGTAGCTAGGATCATATTATACCAAAATCTCTCCACACTCAATGCCATAATGACGCTGTTACAAAACCCTCCCCCCAAATCTCTATTGAATGCCAAGGCATCAATTCAACCACCAGTGTTGAATTGATCGTCATCAATCAATAATGGTTTTTCCGTTAGAGGTCATATTTTTAGATGACAGTGAAATTGTGAGTGCGGACCCCCTCTGGCACCCCCCCTTGATCGATGTCAAAGGGGAACCATCCTAATAAGTCATTTATCTCTGCCATCAAACCACCATCATATGATCTTCATTCCAGAACTTTGAGTTGGATCTGCGAGACTGGACACAACCCCCACCATGTTTATGTCACATGGGGAGGCTCCATAATTCAATGTGGCCATTGGTTTCAGCCAAGTGATTGTGGTAATTAATTGGGGATACCACGTAGATGAGCAACCAAAGGATAAGGGGGTAGGATCTTATGGGAAATGGTGTAGGACCATGAGCTTCATATATATCATAACAAATCTCCTCTAGAAAATGCAACAACTAGCCAGCAAGTCCCCCACGGGGGCTTCACTTGGGGTGCAATACCATACCACATGGGTTCATATTGGGGGATATTTATTGAGAATAAACTGATATAGGAGAAAGTAATATAATATATTGAAGGTAGAGGGTTTTTATATTGGTAGGTATAACAAATGGAGCCCAAATTTAATGGAAAAATCTAAAGGGGTATAAAAAATTGTTAATGAAAAAATGGATACCTACAATATCTAGTGAAAGTAGGGGTTTTTAAATTGGGAAGGCCTGTTGGGTTTGTACTAGTAGGGGGTTAAATAATGTGATTTTCAGAGGCATTTTCCAATATGTAGTCAAATTAAGGGTATTGTTTAATATCCCACGAACGCATGTGATATGTTAGAGGTTCATTGGGTGAAACCCTCGCAAAGTCCCCAAACATGACGGATCAAATCTGTAATTCTCATGATACCTAATCCTTTTGCTTTATGTTTTTATCAATTAAGTAATAGCCATCCTATGTATTACATTAGTCAACCTCAAATCTGCACTTTTTGTCAATTAGATGCATTAGTAAGAAACAATTTCTATTAAGACTTTGCAGCTTAATCTTTGTTTTGGTTTCCCATTAAGCATACCAAAGATTGAAAATTTAGGACTATGTAACCTTTTACCAAGTTAATATAAATTGTATTACTATATATACTTTACCCCTTAGGGAAAACTCAATTAGTGATGGCCATAAGCTACATGCTAAGGATAAGAAAAACTCAATTAGTGAGGGCCATAAGCTATAAGGAAAAAACTCAATTAGTGAGGGCCATAAGCTATAAGGATAGGAAAATACTGTAATGATAATATAACACTGCAAACAATATTTAGTTACAATACTATTCTAAAACCCAAATTATCAATGGCCATGAAAAATAAATGGATTTGCTAAAGGCTTCAATAACCATTTGAAGTGAATTATGATAAAGTTCATAATAAAATAGCAAAGTTTGAAAAGATAAATGCAATTTCTAAGAGCTTAAGGAATTAGAATTACCAATATTTATGTGTAATGATTCATTGATAATTACTTCGCATTAATATATTTATTTTTATTAAAATATTGATTATTATTAATATTAATAATAATAATTTATTTTTTCATAAAATGAATAATACTAATAATAATAGAATAGTATATATAATTTGAATAAATAAATAATAATAGATAATATGTAATAACACTTTTTTTTTCAAATTTCATAATATGAATAGATATATTAATTTGAATAATAAATAATAATAGATAATATGTTAATAACACTTTTTTTCAAATTTTCATTATAAATAATAATATGTAATACTAAATATTATAAATATAAAATATAAATTTAATTTTATACCGAGGAAAAAAAAATATAAAAATATACATTATTATATGATTTCAATAATAAGTCCAAGAAACATGATTTTAAATTGTAATAGAGATATCTTGTGGTTTGGAGTATTGTTTAAGGTAAGGTATTATCAAAATTCCAAAATTTAATAAGAAATAATAGAATGGATTAAAAATATTAGTAAAAAAAAAAAAATTAAAAAAATGACCTTAAGCCCTTAAAAAATAAGGGCACAATCTAACAACTATTGATTTTCCAGTCATCGTCTCTATTAAAACTATTATGACTCTTTTTAATCTTTATGGCTTCCCTAAACATTTGGTAATGGAAATGATTAGTCCTTGCAATGTCCTGGGCCTCTTCAATACAGATGTGGTGTTTTGTCTTTTTTGCATGTTCTCCCAATGTTGAGGAGAAGGTCCTACCATGCATGATGTCAGTTGTGTGCTCATAAATGCTATGATTAATTGAGTGGTCACTTTCACCAATGTAGGGGGTCCCAAAAGAACATGGGATTATATACACATCTTTTGTATCCTTAGGGTCCACCAGGTCTTTGTGTGGTCTTAGGGAGATTCAAATGGTTTTTAGGGGCCTAAAGGTTGAAGGAACCTTGTGCTTCCTTAGGATCCTATCAATTTGGTCAGTGGTCCCTTGAATAAAGGGGAGACGAATCCCATAAATCCTATCTCTCGGCTCTTTTATTATCTTAAGAACAATGACAACTTTAAGGAAATCTTTGAGACATAGGTGGCTACTATAACCATTATTCTCAAATACCTTAAGGAGATGGGCCTTCTCATCTTCAAGGTGATTATCATAAAAAAATCTTAAAGCTCGAGTGGACAATGTGTTGAGAACCCCCAAAATTTGAGCAGGATAATGCTGAGACTTAGTATGAAGATATTGCTGCATAATTTTCCTATTAATAGTGCCATGGATAGTGATAATGTTTTTACAACACGTTGAGTTATGCTCTTCTTCAGTTGATAGGATTTCTTGATCATATTTCAGGAGAGGGATCCACCTGAAAAGTTGGTTGTTGTTCACTTTCATTATGAGAGGAGGAATTAACATAGTTTTTCAAAGCCTTTGCCAACATTGTGATTTTCTTGTCCAAATTGTCTACATTCTCCACTACTCGAGCCATACAAATTATAAACTCTTATTGTATGTCAGCTCTGTGAGTGAGCAGCCTTCCCATCCGTATTTTCATGTGCTAATATTGGTTGATTATTTACATATAGAATGAGTAATAAACCCTAGTTGAGCTACCTACATAAGGGATCATATCCCTTCTCTCTTTCTCCAGATGTTTGTGAGGAACAAATGTTCTACTTTGTGTCATTTTGTCTTCCACTATATCAATGACTCTCTATTCCACTTCGTGGATAATATTTCTATATCTAATCACCTTGGCATGGGTAATTGACTGTGCATGACTTTGACCTATACTAGGGGGAGGTGAGTTAAAGGTAGGGGGGACCCAAACTACTAACTTTCCCAATGTGACATGGGCCTAAAATTGATACCCGGTCATCTTATCAAACTCAAAATCATACACCACCCTAGGAGATGAAACATTAATGAGCGCCAATGGGTATTGAGTCACATCGAAAGGGAAAGGCCAGAATGAGTGAGGTGCGGGGAGACTGCTTAAAACTAGAAAACATTGTTTGAAACCCCTGTAAGAAATAAAAACCCTAGGAATATGTCACCAATGAAACTAGGAAGACAATAATCCAAGGATTGAAGCCAATAAAAATTGGGTTCAACGCCTAAATTCAGGAGGCAACTTTGATTTCCCTATAACGAAATCCCACCATAATTAATAGGCAAAGAGCAATCATGTAAAACATAGTACAGTGTAACTAGAATTTCCTAATAACACTAATATCATCATATTTATAGCTATAGGAATGTTCAAGGTGAAGAAAAGAGAAATTGCAAACTTGCAACACCTTCTTTGGAGTTTTAGTTCCCTAGTCAAAGCAAATCCCAAGATGCTCAACTTCCAACTGAGGATGAGCACTAGCCCTACATGTAAGGCTATGTTCAATCCCCAACATACATTGGTTTTTCTTTTTTATTAGATTTACACTCTGAGGAATAGTAATTTCAGAGAGAATAGGAACTTTCAGTAGCGTCTCTACAAGGAGAGGTCCTTGAAATGATATATAAGTTACAAACCACCCTTTCCCATCTTCCTCCCCACAACCAATACCATCCTACTCCATTTTCTAATATGTTTCATACATACTTGTCTTTCATCTGCATCTTAGATCTAAACTTGGAGTGGGTTGTCCTTCGCCATATTCCCATGCATTTAGAAACCTCTCTAACATCCTCTTGTGCTCCTACCAAACCTTGCTTAGAATGTTGTGGTAGAACCTCCCTTGCAAAATGCCATTTAGTGGCAACCCTACGCTTCATCACTAATTGAACGACATTCACGTCAATTAGTGGACTCCACTCCACCATTTAAGCAACCTCTATGGGAATCATTAAAGGCAAGGCATTATAATTATATGATTATATTAAAGGGAAGTGTATCTGTAAGGAATATCAACTTGCATATGTAAGTATTGGTTACAGAAAATTTTGGTTTAATATTAAGATGTATAATTTTTTTAATTGATTAAAAAATTATTTTTATGAATTAAAAAATAAAATTACACTATATAATATTAATATTACATAGTCTATTAAATATGTTAGTAAAAATAGAGACTATTAATAAATTAATGATTATAATAATTTTTGGCTTTGTAATTACAATTACAATTAATGTTTAATTAATTAAGGGTTTATTTTCACAAATTAAATAAAAAAACGAGATTTAAAAATTGGAATATTATATAATTTTTTTCCTTTCTTTAAATTTGATTAGAATTGTGTTGGAACTTTGATGTATAACTTTGTAAAAGTAATTTTGTGCATAATATTTGGTTTTTAAAATTCTACTCAATAAAATTTGATCTTTAAAAGTTTGATTGTTTTTAAAATGGATTAAATACCAATTTAGATTTAAGTATGAAATCTTTTTTCCCTTTAAAAAATGTTTATAATTTTTTTCCTTTCTTTAAATTTGATTAGAATTGTGTTGGAACTTTGATGTATAACTTTGTAAAAGTAATTTTGTGCATAATATTTGGTTTTTAAAATTCTACTCAATAAAATTTGATCTTTAAAAGTTTGATTGTTTTTAAAATGGATTAAATACCAATTTAGATTTAAGTATGAAATCTTTTTTCCCTTTAAAAAATGTTTACACTTTAAAGATTTGATCTTTCTTCTTTTTGATAGACAAAACGTTAAAGTAAATTTAGGTTAACTTATAACCTGAAAATTAAAAGTAATACACCCTATCCTATTCTCCTTATAGAAGGAGGTATTTCCACTATTGAGAGCCTAGCTATGATTAGGTTTCTGTTGTACAAGCACAAACTCTTTAACATAGATGATCATAGACTTCCTAAGCTTTAATGATCATACACTTCCTAATCTAGCTTTAAATTCCAGCCAAAACCACCTAAGGCTCAATCGGGGGTGGCATAAAGACACAAGGGTCTGGTTAAACTATTGGGAAATCAACGAGAATGATGCATTGCAAAACATAAATAACATTAAAGATATTGTTACTTCTACCTTCAAAGAAAAAATGTGGTGTGAGAAAGATTTAGCGGCTAAAAGAAAATTAAGTTATTATAAGAAGGTCATCAACCCCACCTTAGAAGATCAAAAGTAGCTGTCTATTTTAACTAGCTCAAAGAAGAAAATTAATATAGCAAAGATTAAAACGAATTCTCATGAGCTCCATAGTGAAACATTCGTTGGGCAGTTCCTAAAATGCCATGGATGGAAAGGATATGCCATATATGTGAGAATAGGAACATCGATGATGAAAACCACTTCCTTTTAGAGTGCAACGCCATGGATGGAAAGGATATGCCATATATGTGAGAATAGGAACATCGAGGATGAAAACCACTTCCTCTTAGAGTGCCCCGCTTACACTCACATTAGATCTCAGTTTCACAATCTTTGTTACAACACGGACCTTCCTAGCCTTTTACAATGTCAAAATTATAGTGAGCTTGGGAGGCTTCTCTCCAAGCTTTTTGAGTATAGGAATAAAATCTTAAATCAAAATAAATAATTTGTTTCTTTAAGTCAGATAGACCAATGTTTGGTCTCAGTAAACGTTAACCACCACCACCACCATCATCATCATCAATAA